>RXID01022144.1:0-67915 GCA_005019695.1 Trichopus zeylanicus subsp. travancoricus | reverse complement strand
TTGGTAGCTGATAATTGTACTTGAATTTATATCCCCACAAACTAATGAGGATCAATAACTTCGTATTATTTTTAAATTTATTATATTGTAAATCGAATTATTATCGAGTTAATAAAAAAAAGTAAGGATCAATTGTATATTACTTCTTTAAATCTTGTCAAATTGTATATGTATTCTTTAAATTCAAAAAATTATATATAATTTGTTGAAATCTATTCAAATTATATATTTTTCTCCAAAATTTAGAAAATTACATATAACTCATTATAATCTTGCAATTTGTATTTTTTTTTACATTTTAAAAATTATTATTTTTTATTTAGTTTATTTATTGTTAGAATCATAAATGTTTACAAAATATATACTTTTTTTTGTGTTGTTTAAGTTGAAGTTAGAAAAAGAAAATATAATGGACCTATGTAAATATGGAGTAATACATAATAAGGATAAAAACAACCATTATATCTAGTTCATATTGGCTCCACATATGATTTAGTTTTACTCCAAATTGGATTGAAACTGTTATGATGTCAGGTGCAATAAATTAATCATATATTGGATAATTGGACAAATAAAGCCTAACATATATGGTATACGACCCACTATATTGATCTAATTTAATATTTTTTTAATTTTTTTCAATACAAAATAATTTTAAATCACGTCAGAGATGAATTATTATTTGGAGTATTTACCTACGAACTCCCCGTGATTTTAGTATTTACCTATATTCCCTTCATTTTCAAATTTATTATCTACAACTCCTGGTTATTATTTAATTAAAATTTTTTCTATACTTGTATCCTCTGTAATTTTACAACTACATCATTTAAAATTATTAATTCTTAATTTTTCACCATCTACTCTTCTCTCAAAGGTTTACAAATAAACCTCAATTAAATTTTAAATTATAATTTACATATTTGTATAATTATAAATAGATCCTATAAATATTTTTATTTATAGATAAGTCTAAATTTTAATATTTTTTAAATAAAAATTTACAAAGAGGAACTTAAAATGTTTAAAATATTTTATAAATAAACCCTCCATAAAATTTTAAATTACAAGTTTACTATTTATATATTTACAAATAGACTCCTCAATTATTTTTATTATAAATAAGTCCAAATTTTATTTTTTTTAATAAAAATTTCACAATAATGAAGGGTCGCCGCCATTCACATAACTGGTAAATGCGTGCCTACAGCATAAGTTAATAGGTCGACATTTACAAATCGGACGCCCTCAAATGACGCCGCTCTTGATTTATAATACTACGTGTCCAAATTCTATCATTTTAATGATAAGTTGTGAAATGTGCAGGTTGAAAAATGTAACATTTAATAATTACAGTTTAACATGTGTATTTTATTTATACCAATAAACCTTGAATATTTTTATTATAAATAAGTTCAAACTTTATTATTTTTTAAATGAAATTTTACAAAAAAAAGATATTGAATATTTAAAAACTGAAAATTTCAAATCGAAAGTTTAATATTTGTACATTTACAAATAGACCCTTTAATATTTTTATTTATAAATAAGTCTAAATTTTATCATTTGTAAAATAAAATTTTACGAAAAAGAAATTGAAGGTCTTAAAATTTTAAATATTAGATTATAAGTTAAATATGTATATATTTACAAATAGACTCCTCAAATATTTTTATTTATAAATAAGTTCAAAATTTATCTTTTTTAATAAAAATTTCACAATATTGAAAGTTTTAAAAATTAAAATTTAAAATACAAAATCAATATTTATATATTTATAAATAGACCCCTTGAATATTTTTATTTATAAATAAGTCCAAATTTTATCATTTTTAAAATAAAATTTTACAAAAAAAGAATTTGATAGTTTTAAATTTTAAAATATTAAATTACAACTTTAATATTTGTACATTTATAAATAAACCTTTGGAATATTTTTATTCATAAATATGTCCAAGCTTTATCATTTTTAAAATAAAATTTTACAAAAAAGATATTGAAGGTTTTAAAACTTAGAATTTGAAATTACAAGTTTAATATTTGTACATTTACAAATGGATCCCTTGAATATTTTTATCCTGAAATCAGTCCAAAATTTATCATTTTAAAATAAAATTTTACGAAAAAAATTGAAAGTTTTAAAACTTAAATTTTAAATTATAAGTTTAATATCTATACAGTTACAAACAGACTCATTAAATATTTTTATTTATAAATAAGTCCAAATTTTATCAGTTTTTAAATTAAGGTTTGTAAAAAGGATATTAAAGGTTTTAAAACTCAAAATCTTAAATTACAAGTTCAATATTTATATATTTTCAAATATTATGCCTTAAATATTTATACATTTCCAAATATTTTATGTCTTAAATTAAAATTTAATATAAAATAAGTCTCAATAGGTTTAAATTATATTAGAAACAAAATTATCTTTTTCATATCTCCATTGAAATTTAATATGTAATAGAATGTTAAATTAGATGAGAGAAATCTTTTTGTAAAAATGATAAAACCACCAAAGTGTCATGTAAGAAAACCAAGGTTTGCTGTTTCGGTGTCGGTTTCGGTTTTAGGACCCAGCGAAACCAATACGTTTCGGCCATTTCGGACGTTTCAATTTTGACTGAAAGAATTTTTTAAATTATTAATTGGGCGTTTACCAGAGTTTGACTATTTTTTTACTGTACTTTAATTTTAAATTAAAAATATAATAAAATATTGAAAAAAATTTGAAAAAATTTGAAAAATTAGGACTGAATTTATACTTAATTTTACCATAATATTAAATATTATTTGAGCTAATTAAAATAAATTTTAATAGTTAGTCACTGATATAGTCTACTTTTAATATATATTAGTATATAAAAAGATATAAAAAAATAATATGAATATGATTAAAATTTAAAAATTAACATAAGCACATTTAACTTTTCATTAAAGTGTATTTTACACATGCATAATTTATAAATTCTAAGATAATACAATTAATCATCATAATCATCATCAGTTGAGTTTGGAACATCTGGGTGTGGAATTACAAATTCAGTACCTGGATGATTCGGACGAGCATTTGTAGGTATACGAGCATGAACAACTAGGTTTGTGCGATCTCGTGGCAGCAATTTTGAAGTATAACCATATATCGAAGGTCCAAAATGAAAATAATAACCATATTGATTGACAACACATAGTAAAAGTGACCCAATAACCCATGAAAAATAAATATCACACTGTGCGAAGTGTTCAAGGGAAATTAACGGTAAGACGCTGATTAATAGTATTAAATTTAAATATCATAAAATTACAATAAGATATCAATTTAAGATAATGATAAAAACATCATTTCATAGATATATATTGCATGCATGAAAGGAAACATGAGCATTTTATGTCCTTTTAAGTCCTAATATCAATTGAGACCCAACCACACTAAAATTCATTAATGGGTTAATTAAACCATGAAAGAGAGTATTTTATGGAGTCGATAGGGTTGTTGGGTGCCACCTTTGTAGTTTAATATAGTTAGAATTAAAATAAGTATCATTGTATTTATCTCGCTCGGTGGGGTCTTCTTCCTCGCCTTCATGGCAGCGGCCCTGTGCTGCTACGTGAAGAAGAGGAAGAAGAAAGTTGTACAGGAGACGGAGGTGGTGAATGTTTAGGACCATGTTCATGTGCAGAAGGCATTGCTTCGGGGCCTCATGGGCAACAAATCGTTGTCTTGGACATCGACGAGGACATTAAGGTGCAAGAGCATATCAAGAAGAATGAGGTCATTGGCGAGTCTTCGGGAGCGACGGTTGTGGAGAATCCGGTGAAGGGTGGCCACTCCGATGGACACCACATTCTTGAGCACAGGGCTTAGGAGGGAAGCTTGGTCGCTGCGCTCGCCCTGCATCCGCGGAGCTCGCCGCCTGTGTGCTACGCTTGCCACCGGCGCCCTAAGCTCGCCGCCGACGCACTGAGCTTGCCTTGCGCGCATTGCGGTTGCCCTGCACATGCTGAGCTCACTTTGTGCACGCTGCGGTCTCTCCGCATGCGCTGAGCTCGCCCTACGCTCGCTGCGCTCACCCTGTGCGCGCCGAGCTCGCCGTCGGAGCCTTGCACTCGCCGCTGGCACCCTGCGCTCCCTACGGCCGCCCGCGCTCCTTGCGACCGCCCCGCGTGCCCTGCAGCCGCCCCCACCGCCCTATGCCCGCCCCGCGCGGCCTGCCGCTGGCTCGAGCCCGCCGCCCTCGCTGCAAGCGCCTGAGCTTGCCCGCAATCACCGGAGCTCACCGCCACTTACAGAATGATACAAAAAAATCCTAAATCGAAACAATATATATAGTTTCATTTTGGTTTCAGCCGAAATTGCAAATCTTGAAAAAAACAAAGGTATATATATTTTTTATTTAATTTAAATAATATCAAATAATATATTTTATGGTTATTTTTAATTTTACTAATAAATTTATACTCCTTGAGACTTTTAGAACATATTTAATAACTTTGAAAAATATGAAATTTTTTAACTTTGAAGAAAAAGATACATTTCGACAAAAAAATATATGTAATTTTTTAGATTTTAAAAATATATAATTTAATTAAATTTTAAGAAATTATATAATTTTCATTTTTAAATAAAAATATGTAAATTTTGTAAGATTTTAAGAAGTTATAGGTAATTAACTCAATAAATAAAGGGATAAAATATGACGTTTTTAGGTAGTAAGTCAATAACGCAAGTGGTTCTATGCAAGTAACCCTAATTTCAAACACGTCCGGTTACGCGTGGATTGCCAGCGTGGCACCGAAAAAGTGCTACGTCATCTCCCAAAGCTTCAGTTTCTTCTCATCTCGGGTCCAGCTTCGAAGACTTCCTCTTCTTCTTCTTCTTGATTGTCTTGCTCTCGTCCTCTTTCCGGCGACGATGGCGGCGGCTGCGAGTCGCGAGGACTGCGTGTATCTGGCGAAGCTAGCGGAGCAGGCAGAGCGGTACGAGGAGATGGTGGAGTTCATGGAGCGGGTGGTCTCCTGTCCCTCGGGCTCTGAGGAGCTCTCTGTTGAGGAGCGCAACCTCCTCTCCGTGGCCTACAAGAACGTCATCGGTGCCCGCCGCGCCTCCTGGCGCATCGTATCCTCCATCGAGCAGAAGGAGGAATCCCGCGGCAACGCCGACCACGTCGCCGCCGTCCGCGAGTACCGATCCAAGATCGAGGCCGAGCTCTCCAACATCTGCTCTGGGATCCTGAAGCTTCTCGAGGAGATCCTCGTGCCGGCAGCCTCGGCAGCGGATTCGAAGGTTTTCTATCTGAAGATGAAGGGGGACTATCACCGATACCTGGCGGAGTTCAAGACTGGAGCTGATCGGAAGGATGCGGCGGAGAGTACTCTCTCAGCGTACAAGGCCGCTCAGGTTCGTTATCCTTCTCGTCTTCTCCTCGATGCGGTCGAGATGAATCCGATCTGTTCCTGATCCGATTAAGATCATGCTGTTTCTTGGATTTTTGATGGATTTTAGAGCTAGGGTTTGTGCTTAGATGCGATCTGGAGGTTATTGTCTTTTCTCACTGATTATCCGTAGAAATGGGATAAATAATTTGAGCTGCGAATAATTGTCTTGCTTTTATTTGTTTTTTTTACTGATTGAAATGGAAAATTTCTGGATTCAATATTAGGATTTGATAATATGATTGTGAATGCGGTGGATGATTAGATGATTCTCAAATTGGTCAATAAATGTTTTGTATTGTTTTGATTTTTTTAACAAATGGCGTGTTGGTTGGGGTTTGGTAGTGTGGTTTTGTTTGTGAAGTTCTTGAGGTTGGTTTGATTTTGTTATGAGTTGGGATTATGTGATATTGTAGGACATAGCGGTGGCAGAGCTTGCACCTACGCACCCGATCCGACTGGGGCTTGCACTGAACTTCTCGGTGTTCTACTATGAGATCTTGAATTCTCCTGACAAGGCTTGCTCCTTGGCAAAACAGGTGAACCGATTGTCTCTTGCATTGTTCTTCTAGTTTGATTTGAAGAGTTCCTTCTTTTGCTGGAATTTTTGCTTTGCGGTCGATAGTAGTCTGGTTGGTTAGCTAAATGTTGGCGAATGATTACCTGATGAGATTTAGAAGGTAAAGTCGGTTACCCATGTTTGTTTTGTTATTTTTGAGCTGTCAATTTGGTTGGGTTCAGCTTAGGTCTGATTGATAGACAATAAGCAGATGTTTTGGAAGTTCGTTTGCATGTTTTAGTGGATAAATCTCTTATTTGCTTTTCTCTGTGGTCACTTACATGTAAGTTGGCTGGGTGCAAGAACTTTGATATTTTAACTTTTTCCTGTTTGGCTGTTGGTCTAAATGTAGCATTATGCACGCAAATCTTTATGCATTCCCTCACATGTATTTTGATCAATAATGTCTAAGATACTAACTTCAGTTACCTTTAAGGGAACATATAAATTGTGGTCTTCTATTCACCTGAACTAAATAACTCCGGTTACACCTGCAATTGATGGTGATAAAATATTGTGTTTTTACCTGCGTCATGCAAAATTTATATATTCAAGGTACAAATGCTGGATGCTTAAATGCACACAAGTGCATATACATTAATTTGCCACATATATTGTACAACACAAACCCTTGAACAATCTAGCTTATGTTTTGTAGCTTATAATCCATGATTACTTTGTGTGGATGTCGCATGGATTTACTGATTCACTCTTGTTATATACTTGCTTGAGATCATAAATTTCTTCCAGGTTTTGTATGCACAGTTAGTTCTTTGTGCTTTAGTGGAATCTGGAATGCCACTGTGGAAACTCTAGTCTTTGTTGTGGTGCTTGTTTAATACCCTAGTTTGAGTTTCTGTGGTGAGGGGATGGCTTTGTCTCTATTTTCTTTTCTCCCAAACCATATTAGGCTTGGTTCTGATGTATGAGCGGATGTTTTCTTATGGCAATAAAGTCTGAAGGGATCTTTTTAGAGCAGAATTTTCATATTTCTTCCTTTGTTGCAACATTATCTCTACAACTTTTAATATGGATATTTTAGAAAGTAGACACAGAATGTTTTGGTTTCCTGCTATGATGCATGAATGCATTCATTGCAATTACAATGCAGGCATTTGATGATGCAATTGCAGAGCTGGATACTCTTGGGGAGGAATCATACAAGGACAGCACTCTTATCATGCAGCTCCTCCGTGACAACCTCACTCTCTGGACATCAGATATGCAGGTATGCACATGTTATTAAAACTTAAATATTTAGATGTGGAATTGCATTGTGCTCTGCAGAGTAATTTTAATCAATTGCTATTTCTGTCATATATAGGATGATGGGGAGGATGAGATCAAGGAGTCCACCAAGCGGGAGGACGGACAGTAGCTATGGAATATCATTTTGATTAAGGCTTTGCTTAATTGGGGACTACATTTCTCACTTAGTCCATTAGTGGCTTCTGAAGTTCTAGTTTCAAGTTTGTACTTTCTGAAATTTTCTTCATCGTTTATTTTGTATGCTTTCTTATTTGTCAGTATTTTGTTCCTGCTTTCTCTGCACATGTTGGTGAAATACTAGAATAACTATTTGCTCCTGTTCTACTCCCATCCTCAATGGGCAACGCATATGTTTTCTGATGATTTATATAATGATTTGTGTTAATCCTAAGCTACATCAAATCAAATTGAGATTTTTTCTTTTCTACTCTATATGTTGTTACTTTTTGTTTTTTTACTTTTTTGTTTGGGTAAGACCGGAAAAGGGTTTAGTTTTGCTTAAACATGAATCAAACACATGTCAAGTTCATTTTGCTTTAGAATGTTGCATTTGGTGTGACCATTGCTTTTCAGTCCACTCCTTTTGCAGCAGCATCCCATTCATCCATTACCATGGATAGAATGATATCCAAGGTATCTGCAGCTTTTGTGATTGTCCCTTATTTTTGGTAGCATGCGTCATTTCAAGGATGTGTTTCTTTTATGGTAATTTTTTAATTGCACGTCATTGTTAGCTTAGTTTTTTAATTCAATAATGCCTTCGTTGGAGGTCCGAGTAATTTTCAAAAGTGAAGAAAAAAAAGGACGCCCCGCCCCAAAATGCAATGGCGGAAAAAAAAAAATTTGTTTTACCAAATTTTATTTATCAAAACCTCGTTTACCTCCATTCATTAATAATAGGCAAATTCTAAAATGAATTACATAGTAACAATTAGCCTCTTTATATGGGTTAACCTGTCAAAATCTTGACTCAGGATCTAGTAGTGGCGATACATATTGTTGGTGGTTGGATTTGCATTAGCTATGATGTAAATACATGATAATCTGACTATCAAATTATACAGTAGCCATTAGATGTCAATTCGCTACTTGTTATTATTGTTTTGTTATTCATGTACCAGTTCGTGTTGCGGAAGTTCATTCCTATCTTTTTAATCCAATTATTTTGTCAAAGAACTACGCAGATTTGGAAGATGGGGACACTGGGAGTGGAAGGTAAGAACAAAATAAAAAATGTTGTCTATAATTTAATAGATATATTATTTTTTTTAAAAAAAAGAACTTGATGGTGGTTGATTTGGTAGAATACCTAATCATCATCCAATTCTTTTTGATTGATCCAGCTGACATTAATATATTGTATTTCTGCAAAATTAAATTGCTATTAAAAGAATCCAAGGACTTTCTATTTTAATTTAGCGCAAATTAACTAAATAGAAAACCATCCAAGTACTAAACTCTAGAACATTCCGTGTGTAAAACTAAGCTCGAATTTAATCCCGTAGAATATGATTGTTCAAAATTCGTTATGTATGTGTGATTCTAGTATTTATGTTTGGTGATAATTATATAGACGCAAACCGTCGTATATTCGGTAATCATTAAACTGAATTGAATAGATTCAATCCAGCAAATTATCAGGATGCTGTGTGTAATTTGTCCAACCGAAGATGGTTTGTATCCGAAAACCAACTCAAAAGAGTGTTTTCATCAAGTCCACGTTATGTATATGGCTGGTAATAAACAACGTCAAATTAAGTGGGACCCATCCATTCAAATTCGTGGGACCCGGAGCCACCGCAAACCGGACCGCGTTCCTGCCCCCAGCGCCATCGCCGTAACGGCCCTGGGACCCATGTGTCCGATTAAAACTCCGCTTTCATGCTGCAAAACAATGCTTGTGGGGCCCAAGAAGTTGCGGAAAACCTCGAGGTGCGCGATGCCACGTCAACGTGTCGATAGCCATGGCGTGTTGGGTCGGTTTCGGCTTTTTCACGTTCTCCGTTGCGTCGCGGCGGGGCCCATCTCGTTGTTAGCTCTCGAACGAGTGCGCTCCCTTGTGAAAAAAGTTCGCTCCGTTCGCGTTGCGCGCTCTCGGCCGCAAACGAGACGGTACGCTCACTCGCGGAGAATCCCAAGCCCTTATCATGGTCCAAAACGAGAATTTTGTTTGGAAATAAGCATAGTCTGTGATTTGCAGACAACCCCCCATAATAAGCGGATTTCTTCCTGCAATTCCTCTATGTGCAAAGGAGGTTATCCAGGGCAAAACTTATACTAAAGTACATGGGGTTTGTCTGCAAATCCCTGGCTGGATATGTTGTTCGCAGCGAGTTGGTTTCGGGTTAACGCGATCCGCGTCGAGCGAACCAATTCTTATCCGCAGGACTACTAGAACGCAAAGCATGCTTACGACGCTCAGCATCTGGACACGCGGAAGAACCGGAGAAGTTTAAAAGCCTCAGCCCGATGGCTCCATTTGGTCTGTCCTTTTCTTCCTTTCTCCTGTTCTTCTCTTTCTCTCAGCGCAGCAAATGAGCGAGACGGAGTTCTTGCTGGACTCCTCTTCACAAATTTCAACCTCTTGATCACCATATTTTCAGTTTAGTTTCAATTTTCGTGTTTTTTTGATAAATTTGAGTTGAAATGGAGCGGTATGAAGTGATCAAAGACATAGGATCTGGGAATTTTGGAGTTGCAAAGCTTGTCAGAGATGTGAGAACAAATGAGCTCTTTGCTGTGAAGTTCATAGAGAGAGGGCAAAAGGTTTCTTCTTCTCTTTCTACTTTTAAGATTTTACTTGATTTTGTTGTTCATTTTCTCTCTCTTTTTTGATGGTTCGGTGGCAGATTGATGAGAATGTGCAGAGGGAGATCATGAACCACAGGTCCTTGAGGCATCCAAATATCATCAAATTTAAGGAGGTATTCTTTTTTTTTTTTTTTTTGGCTGTTTTCTTTTTCTAGATTTGCTTTGTTGTGTTTGGTTTGGTTTCCTCTTAGAAGTTGTTTGGGAAAAGATTGTTTGGTAGAAATTGGATTCCCATAAAAAGCAGATATTGTTGGATTCTGCAAAAGCTTTTCTTGGAATTTTGAGAAGATGATGACATCAAAACCAATTGTTTCTGAGCATTAAACATATAAAAACAGTTACGCCCAGAAAATGGGTTATTATGCTTGTGTTTGGTAGCTGGTCCTTTGTCTTTGAGTAGCGATCACTGATGATTATGTTTGTTTAATTACTGATAAACAAGCAGAGGTCAATGCCGAACCCTGTCATCTCTTGATAGATTAGGCAAAAAATAAACAATAGTAGAATATAGATAGTTGTGGATCTCCTCCAACATATAAAATTGTAGTATTGTCTAACATCAGTGTCTTATTTTTTTCTTTAAGATTGCTAGTGAAACTGAGATTCATTCCTGCAGGTCTTGCTGACACCTACACATCTAGCTATTGTCATGGAGTATGCCGCTGGCGGTGAGCTCTTCGAGAGGATATGCAATGCAGGAAGATTCAGTGAGGACGAGGTGAGGTAGAGTGAGATATGAAACATGAAAACTATGTGTGTGGTCATTTTAGAAGCTGATTCATTGATCAAATACCTGACAGGCGAGATTTTTCTTTCAACAATTGATATCAGGAGTCAGCTACTGTCACTCTATGGTATGTCAAGAACCAAACTGTCACTGCAGTTACTGTTTTACAACTCTGGTTTCAACGTACGAGCTTCCTTTTTTGCAGCAAATATGTCATAGAGATCTCAAGTTAGAGAACACTCTCTTGGATGGCAGCCCTGCGCCTCGCCTAAAGATTTGCGACTTTGGTTACTCGAAGGTGATCAATCTCATGAACTGTAAACCCACTTAGCATGTTGATTAAAATAGCTTATATATCTTATTTTTCTTCCGTATTTGCAGTCTGCAGTGTTGCATTCTCAGCCAAAATCAACTGTGGGCACCCCTGCTTACATAGCTCCTGAGGTTCTATCTAGAAAGGAATATGATGGAAAGGTCAGTTAAATTTTTCAATATCTTTCCTTTATTCAATTTTCTAATGAGATTATGTTCAATAGCTTATTGGAGACAATAGATTGCAGATGTTTGGTCATGTGGTGTGACATTATATGTAATGTTGGTTGGATCTTACCCCTTTGAGGATCCTGATGATCCAAGAAACTTCAGAAAAACAATTGGGGTGAGTGCCCTGTTAATTTTAAATTTTCTTATCAAATCATGATCATCGCAAATAATGCGATCAGCACTATTACTTCACTTCAGAAAGACAAGTGACGTGGGCTTCATTTGGTTTGGAAGTAGCAAACATGATCATCTCAGATAGTACCATTAATACTCTCTATTCTAATTGTATTACTTAGGATGAAGTCTTTATGGTAAAGAAACATAATCGTCACAAATAGTAGCAAGTGCTTTGTTGCATATATGTATCTATATAGCTCACGCAAATCTCCAAATTGCAGAAATACACCTATAAACATATCATGAAAATCAGAAGAAAAAAATTGTGGCAATGATTTTGCTAGTCTTCATTTCCATGAGTATGTCTTTCTTGCTTGGCAGCGGATTCTTAGTGTGCAGTATACTATTCCTGACTACGTGCGGATATCAGCAGAATGCAGACATCTCCTATCCCAGATATTCGTTGCAAATCCAGATCAAGTAATACATTTTAATGTTGCTGTTCTAGTTTCCAGATAGCGTGTTCTTGATTAGATTCCATTCCTCATCTTTGTTGCAGAGAATAACAATTCCAGACATAAAGAACCATCCTTGGTTTCTGAGAAACCTGCCACTGGAGCTGACTGATGAGTATCAGGAAAACCTGCGAAACACAAACCTAACTTCACCATCACAGAGCGCTGAGGAAATAACTTCAATCCTGCAGCAGGCACAGAAGCCGGGCGGCATGGCCACTGCCAGGGTCGGGGACTTCGTTGGGGGCAGCATGGATCTTGATGAGATGGATGCAGATGTGGACCTTGATGAGGATATTGAAACCAGTGGAGATTTTGTGTGTGCACTGTGATTTTTTTTTGGGAGTGTTTAAGGTGGATTTTTAACACACTTTTGTGTGTTTGTGCATTGTATATTATTTTGCTGAATTACTTTGTTCAGAAATTGATGTTCTTGTTGTGGTGGAATGCAATAATTGTTGTCATTGATTCTATGCTTAGATCTACTGGTTTCTTATTTTGAAGGGTTAATTGCATAACTTTTTGAACTTTTATTAAATTATATATTTCTCCATCAAAAATAAAAAATTACATATATTTTTTAAAAATTTAGTCAAATTATATATTTTTGAAATTTTAAAAAATTGTATATAACTCTTCAAAATTTATTCAAATTGCATATTTTTTTCTCTAAAATTAAAAATTAAATATTTTTTATGTTACTAGATATATTATAACACTTTAATCATGTATATATTTATCAGTAGAATTAGGATTATTTAATTTTTTAAATTCTATATTTTTCTCTAAACTTTAAAATTAAATATTTTTTGTATTACTAGATATATTATAAAACTTTAATCATGTGTATATTTATCATTAGAATTATAATTATTTAAAAAATATATATCGTTTGATGTCATTTGGATTGAAATAAAAAAGACGAAGATGCTTTTAATTTAACTAAATAAGACTTTCATAGTTATGCCATTACTATTAAAAACTTGCTCTTATTTAATTAAAATTTTTATCTTATATTAAATTTTAATCTAAGATATAAATTATTATTTTTCCCTTGATTTGGTTTAAATTTGTTTCACTCTGATCTCAAATTAAATTTATACCTGAGATGTAGAATGATAATTTTTTTTATGACTTAATCTAAATTTGTTTCAGCCTGATTTTAAATAAACGTAAAGCTCAATTTAGACCATATTCGAAGTCCATATAAATTAGATTTAGAGTTAATTCTTAGTCATGTTCTTCATGATAATAAATATTATCTAAATATTATTGATTCTAATAATAAATTTATATGCAAAATTTTTTCATTATATTGAATAACTAATGAAAATTATACTTTTTAAGTTTTGATCGAAAATATGTAAATTGAAAAAATTTTCAAGGATTTATATGTAATTTTTCAAAATGTAAGAAAAAAAATTTCAATTTAGCAAAATTTTAAGGAATTATATATAATTTTTAAAATTTGGAGGAGAAATATATAATTTAGTAAGATTTTAAGAAATTATTTGTAATTGGCCCTATTTTGCAATATGGTGTTTTGAAAATGAGTACAATTACCAAATTAGTATTTGACGTGTTGCTTGTATTAATTTTTGCAATGTATGTTTACAAAAGGAATAAAAATTGATACATGGATATATTTGCAAAATCTAGGGGTCAAGTCATGATTATTGATGTTCATAAGCATATATATGAAAATATTGATCTATGGGGATAAATGCAAAAATTGTGTTTGTGATTGTAAAGTTAGCTTTACGGCCTTACCTCACTCTTCCTTTATTACTGCTGTTAAATATCACTGAAAAAAAATGTGCAATTTCAGCTTTTTTCTAGAAATTTGTATGCAAATCAAAATTTGAACAACATAACACATAATTTCCCAATTGTTTAGGGGTATAAATACAAAACATTCAATATCGTTTCACAACTTTCCAAGGGTATGTGTAAGCAAAATCCGTCCTGACGGGTCCATGGCTCGCATGCCCAAATCTGCAATCCATTCACCCGATAACCTCACACGCAATCACGCCGTCCATTCTAATCAGATCCGGATTCACTGATTGGACGGCTTCGACTGATCGAATCGCAGCTCTCTCTCCTGTGTCTTCCATGATATAAACCCGAAGCCGTCGCAGGAAAACCCTAGCTCCGAGCTCTCTTCTTCTTTCCACCGCCGCAGCCGCTACTCTGCCGCCTCTCAGCAGGCTGGTTCCCGATCCCGAAGATGAAGGTGCTTCTTTAAAACCCTAGATCTTCATTCTTACAGACCGTAGATTTTTGTTTTGAGTGATTTTGCTTTGCTTTTCTCAGTTCAATATCGCGAATCCGACCACTGGGTGCCAGAAGAAGCTCGAGATCGATGACGACCAGAAACTGTAAGCGTTTTTGATGTATTGATCCATAATTCGATGATGTCGATGCACCGAGTTGCATGAAGTTTGGGTTTTTAGTTCCTAATGCTTGTAGGATTTGGAAAAGTGAAGAACTTATTTTGTGCTATAGTTTACTGATATTGGTTGGATGATTGCTAATGGTTTTTTATGGAGCTGTTTTTAAGCATTAGCATGGTGGATTGATTGATATGACATTTTGATGATCAATTGTGGAAATTTCATCAGGATTTTGGCGGATATCCAATATCGTTTCTGTTTAATTTGTGATGTCATTGCAAACATTGCTATTGTGTTGGTATGTGTTTTGACCGGTTATGATATTGCGTGTTAGGATGCTGTCTTAGATTGTGATTAACAAACCTCTGATTCTTCATATTGGATGAATTTTTTCTGTAGTGCCCCTTTGATATGGTGACATGCATTTTTTTTGAGGTTTATGTATCTATCTTTAGGTCAATGACTTATTTTGAAAATTTGGATATCTGAAATGCTAATAAATCAGGTCTCAATCCCTTTATTTAATGCCCAATATTGATTCTGGACAGATTTTTCTGTCCTTTTGGAGCCATTTCATTTGTTGAGTCCTAAGTTCACATGCAATGTCCTGACAGTTATGATGATCTTTTTATCACAGTTTTGAGAAAGTTGGATGAAATGCTGGTTATTTCCATATGAAGAACTCATGCTGATCTTTCTGATCATGTTCACCCATTACCAAATTCTGTGTTTTAGAAGATCATAGATACTAATAAGGTCTAAGCATGGAAACTAGGTTGTTGCAAGTTTACTCTGAAATTGACTGATTTTTTTATTTTTTTATAACAATATTTACATTTTTCAATCTTTCAGGCGCGTGTTTTTTGACAAAAGAATATCTCAGGAAGTCAGTGGAGATGCTCTTGGCGAGGTAGTGCATTATTGTATATCTCAAAATATATGGAAATAGTAACATGTCCCTCTTAACAAGCTTAACTTTGTGTGTAAAATTCGGGGAACTAGTATCTCATCAGGTCTGATGTTTCTGTCTGCAGGAATTTAAGGGCTACGTCTTCAAGATCATGGGTGGATGTGACAAACAGGGTTTCCCCATGAAGCAGGGTGTGCTTACTCCTGGACGTGTCCGTCTGCTGCTGCACAGAGGCAAGTTTATCTTTCATGTTTCTTTTTTAAGATTGTTGCCCTATGTAGCATATGTACACTGATGCGAATGCTTTTATATTACATGTATTAATTTCTTTTGTAACAGGAACCCCATGCTTCCGTGGGTATGGCAGGCGTAATGGAGAACGCAGGAGGAAATCTGTTCGTGGGTGCATTGTTAGTCCTGATCTTTCGGTGCTCAACTTGGTGATTGTCAAGAAGGGTGAGAATGATCTTCCAGGATTGACTGATACCGAGAAGCCAAGGATGAGGGGACCAAAGAGAGCCTCCAAGATTAGGAAGTTGTTCAACCTTTCAAAGGAGGATGATGTCCGGAAGTATGTGAACACCTACCGCCGGACTTTCACTACCAAATCAGGTTTGTTGCTTTTTCCGAGTGGTTATGATTGAAGATATCAGCCATAAGCCTTCTAATCAGTGAAAATTTTATATTGGTTACAAAAGCAATCTCATTATGCTACTTTTAAAGGGATTAGAAATTTAAGCTCTGCCATCAGCACAGTTATAGCTAGAACAGTTAATGTTTTCTGTGTTCTGTTCTAATTAGCTATACCCTGCAAATTAGTGTGCTGAAATGTTGATTTTGTTTTGTTATTTTACAGGAAAGAAGGTCAGCAAGGCTCCGAAAATTCAGAGGCTGGTCACTCCTTTGACACTCCAGAGGAAGCGAGCTAGGATGGCAGAGAAAAAGAAGAGGATTGCGAAGGCCAAAGCGGAAGCTGCTGAATACCAGAAGCTTCTTGCCACCAGGCTCAAAGAGCAGCGGGAGCGCAGGAGCGAGAGCTTGGCCAAGAGAAGGTCCAAGCTCTCTGCTGCATCAAAGCCGTCCATTGCAGCCTAGGCCTTAATTATTAGTTGAAAAACAATGTTGGATGGCTATAGTAGTTGTCTGCTTTAGAGTTTGGTTGTTGCCTATGTTTTGTTTGTTCTGGTTTTGGATCATCAGTTATGGATGTTAAATTTCATCAACTATGAGAACATCATAATTTGGAACTCTGTGTGTTTTATTTCTGTTAATTCTTGCATGGGTTTTTGCATCTCATCTCTTTCTCATTTTTGCTGCAAAAATGGTCTCACTGATGCCCTTCTTATCAAACATTTTTTTTTCTGCAAATTCTAATTTGAGATGTTTGAATTAGATTATTATCGTGGACACTCTGAAGGTTTCATCAAGAAAACGAAGAGATGGAAGTCCAACATTTGATCTATAGAAATCTTGACATTTGGATTTTGTAAATGCCTAAAAAATTTTTAAAAATAAATAAAAAAATTAGTAAAAACTAAAACTTATTTGTAAATCAATTTTTTTAAAATTTATTATTTTATTATTTATATATTATATTTAATAGAAAAAGTAACTGAATAATTATTTTTTAAATTTATATTTTTTAAAAAATTTAAAAATATATATTATTTAAATGTGTACAGTCTTCCAACACATTTTTTGATTAATTAAAAGGAGGACACCCCTATCTCAACTCAAAAAATTAATTTTGACTTCGGTTGGATCATGCCAATTCATGTGTTGTGTTGTATTGGACACAATTGTGCCTCAAGTTGTGTATATTCCAAGAGCCACAAGTGGGACATTAGGTATGATCTGAATATTATAGATTTTAGATCATGCCAAACACAGTCTATAGCGTGTTGTGTTAGGTTGCCCCACTAGCCAAAAGCCTATCTGTGTTGTGTTAGGTTGCCCCACTAGCCAAAAGCCTATCTGGACACTCCTAGAGTGTATGCACCCATTGATAGAGAAAAGAAACTAACTTTTGAAAGGAACTCTTTGAAATCAGATAGAGATAGATTCTGCCATGAAATATATTTAAAGACTTTAATGCTACATATTCCACTCAAATAGAATAAACATTATAGGCAATAACATGAACATGGAGGATTTCAATTGATGGATTGCGGATCATGATCTACTAAAAATTTCTCTTTCTGGTAGAAGTTTTTATGGTTCAATAGACAGAAGGAATTAGGCTTTGCCAAATTAGACAGGTTCTTAATTTCTTTAGGATGGGAAGCTAAGTTTTCTTTAGCTATGGTCAAAGCCCTCCCACAAACAACCTCTGACCATGTTCCTATAACACTAGTATCTAAAGAAAATAGGAGGAATAGAAGATTTCTTTTTGAAGATATGTGACTAGAAGAAGAAGGATTTGTCAATATGGTAAAGGACAAATGGAAAACCTACCTACAGCAAATTGATGTTGTGCACAATATAATGAAAAAACTAAAAAGATTCGGAGATAATATTTCTAAATGGTGTAAAAAATATTTTGTTAATATACTAACCAGAGAATAGGAACTCATGAAGGATGTTGCTTGCCTTGAAGTAGCACAAGAAGACGCACAACCATTTGAGGAAGAGCTCAATAGTCTTATCTCAAGCAAAATTGAATTGGCTGATGTCCTTAGAAAAGAAAACTTATGTGGAGATAGAGGTTGAGAACATAGTTGATGTAGGACGGAGATGCTAACACCGTCTTCTTGCACAGAATAACAAGCAATAGAAGATGGATTAATTTCATCACTGAGCTTAGAGACAAACTGTAGGTCTATAGTTTTGAGGAGCAAATGGCTCAACATATGGTGGCATTCTTCAAAATTTTGTTTGGAGCTCCCAAAGGATGGTCAATGGAGGCAGAGTAGCGACAAATATACCCAAACATAGCAAATCTATCAGAACTGGAAGCAATATTTATTGAGGAGGAAGTTAAGAGAGTCATTTGGGATATGATTGAGTCAAAAATACCAGGACCTGATGGTTTTCTTGTACTTTTCTAAAAGAGATTATAGGAAATATTAAAAGAGGATATCATGATAATGATCAGAGACCTCTACGAACACAAATCCTCTATAGATAAGAGAAATTATGCCCTAATTACCTTGATTCCAAAAAAAGGTCGAGGCAAACCTAAAGGACTTTTGACTCATATGTTTGTCAAAGTGCATTATGAAAATATTCACTAACATATCGGCAGAGAGGCTGAAGAAGAGGATTACAAATTTTGTTAACCTCACACAATCAACATTCATATTATGTAGGTAAATATTGGATAATGCGGCTACAGTAGAAGAAATAATTTTTGCGTAAAAAACAGAAGAAGTAGGGGGCTATGTTGAAGGTAGATTTCAAAAAAGAATACAATAATATCGATTGGAATTTCTTAATTATTCTATTAGAAAAAAGTAATTTTGGTACAAGATGGATGTATTGGATCAAAAATATGCTGTAGTAGAAGAAATAATCTCTGTGTAAAAAATAGAAGAAGCAGGGGGTTATGTTGAAGGTAGATTTCAAAAAAGAATACGATAATATCGATTGGAATTTCCTAATTATCCTGTTAAAAAAAGCAATTTTGGTACAAGATGGATGCACTGGATCAAGGATATATTAGAAACCATAAGGTCTCTATTATGCTCAATGGAAAACTTCATGGATGCATCTCCAGTAGGAAAGGAATTAAACAAGGTGATCCTTGATCACCATACTTATTCATCTTGGTGATTGATGGTCTGTATAGAATAATGTATATGGCTTAGCAAATAGAGATAATTAGAAAACTATATGGGGTGCTGAACCTCTATTATGCTAATGATACCTTGCTATTTAATAAGGCAGATCCAGAATAGTTTCACCAGATGAAGGTAATATTATACCTCTTTGAAAGATTTTGTGGATGAAGATCAACTTCTATAAGAGTTCTATTATCAGTTTTGGATCTACAAAACTTGGAATTGCTGAACTGCTAAACGATATTATGTAATACAAGGTGGAAAACCTCCCCTTTAAGTATCTAGAACTGCTAATCATAATAGAAGATTGTGTAAAGATGAGTGGTTGCTCTTGATTAACAAAGTAGAGAAGAAGTTAGATATATGGAAAGGAAAATTCTTGTCAATGAGTGGCATAATTATCATGCTGAACTTTATACTCTTGGTGACTCCAATATGCTAGATGTCTTTCTACCATCTTCCAAAGTGGGTTACCTCAAAAATAGATCAAATCATAGCTAGATTCCTATGGAGGTGATCCGATAATCAATACAAATATCATTCGGCCAATTGGACCCTAATATGCTCTAGTCAAGAAAATGGTGGAATAAGAGTTTTAGATATAAACATTTTCAATCAAGCATTATTGTTGAAATGGTGGTGGAAACTTTATAAGAACCAAAATTGCCCCTAGAAATGAATTATACTAAGCACTACTATATGAAGGAACTACATATGCTCCAAACTCAATTCAATTCCATATCCTATTCCCGCTTCTGGAAAGGGATGCCAAGGGTCAAACAAACCTTCATGGTAAGTAGCAACTTTAAGGTTGATGATGAAAAATTCATAAGTTTTTGGAAAGATAGATGGATTGAGGGAAATAGTTCGGAGGTATTATTTCTTGAAGCTTTTTTATTCTGCAAGAAATAATGACATATCCATTCAGAAAGGTATGACACAAGGGCCTTTGTTAAGAAAAAGAATACCACCAAAAATTGAAAACTTGGAAGTATTAATCGAGAAACAAAAGCCTTTACAGCAAAATATAGACAATATACAATGGAGATGGGGTACATTCTTCTCAATATGATCAAACTACATATCTCTAGTTGAGAGAGGGATTCAATTATCATTTCCAAAAAGCATTTGGCACTTGCCTTACCCATTGAAGACCAAAATATTCAATTGGCTGGGATTTCATGACATGATCCTAACCATTGAAAACTTAAAAGTGAAATATTGACAAGAAGAAAAATATTTTTGTGTTTTTTGTCATGAAAGCACAGAAACTTCTGATCATTTATTGTTTGAATGCAATACTAGTACAGACATATGACAATATTTTTACCAACAATTAGAAATACATCATATCTTCTTGTCTAGACAATATTTATGGTCAAACTAGAGATAGTTGGGTCTTAGCTTTGTTATAGCCTTCTTGGGAAAAATCTAAATGAAGAGGAATAGGAGAATATTACAAAACAAAAATAGAAATATAAAAAGTATTATCTAAACTATTATATCTCTATTGCATTCATGGTCTAATAACCTCTCTAGAAAATAGAGAGATAAATTAGGAACTGTATATAAAATATTGTAAGACCTAAAATTGGTGTTTTGTTTTGCAGTAAGCCTAACACCTAAAAAAACCAAACGTGCTACAGGCTGTAGCTAGACTGGGATCTCAATATTGCACAGTTGGAGGGCTGCTACTTTTAAAAATCCAAGACACCCTTGTAATGGAATTTTGTTTTGTTGGGAGCTTAATAACTCTTACCTTTTGTTATTTTACAATGATACAAATCCTCATCCCTCGTATTAGTTAAGCTATAATGGAATATTCAGTTGCCCAAAAAAAAAAAAAAAATTTGTCTGAGTATTCTAAGTTCTGCTATTCAAGATTTTTCAGGTCTTAAGTACTCAGAGCTCTTCGTTTACGTTTTTATCAGTAGATAGCTTCATTCCATGGCAGTTTTATTAGAATCAAACGTTCGATTTCGAATCGGTGGCAAAGAAAAAATGGAACTGACATACGGAAAAAAAGACTTTCTCGAGTCAAGGTAGTATGTCAAAATAGAGTATGACTGAAGCAAGATATTCGTATATATTGTTGATGTCTCTGTTTATTGCGACTGAGCGAGGCTGTGAGGACTCTTCGTGGCTCGGATGAATCGAAAGAAGCTCAGAAACAAAGCACAACTTAGAAGAGTTGAGTCGACCCGCTGTCCTCGAAGATTTGCCAGTTGAGAGCTCTGCTACGACTTGCTTCTACAGCCATCTCATTGACGATAATATCTCGATGAAAAGATCAAATGTTTCATCCCGGTCCATCGTGTTGACTCTATCATACCTTTTGTCCATACCAAAAATGTTCCCCGTTGTAAGTCAATATCTCCTGATCCTTCAAGAAGCTCTCGCAATCCTCGATATCTTCTCTCTCACATTTTAGCCATGCAAAAGCTACAGTAATTACGGAGGAAAAAAAATAAAATGGAGTTAACATACATAAATTATTTTTTTTTTGAATATCATGACAATTAACATACCAGGATAGGTAGAGGTCCTCGCTCCAGGGAATTTGCAGTCTGCAGATGGGAATTCAGGTAGGCTGAAGATTCCCGTTTTGGACATGACCTCTCTCAACCTCTCCCACCGTCGTCTCAACAGGTCTCGGCCGAAGTTGAAGAGCCTCCCTGTGTGGTTCGGAGTTGGTAGCTCATAGCCGCCGCTGATCACTCCAAGGATCCTTGCAGCTCGAAGTTGCGAATCCTTGGACACCCCGATAGTGTTGTGCTCCACGAACTTCATCATCTTCTCTGCTACTTCCTTGTCCTTGACAATGGCCCACCTGTTCAACCAGTTTCAGTCGGAATCACCAATCACCTCAACAAAATTAACATGACAGATAGGAAGAAAAATGCTTACCCGAGTCGAGTTCCCGCATGGCAGGCAATCTTCGACAAGGTAAACAACATATATTAATGATCTGCCGGACCGGTGATCGCCGTGTAATGCGGCCAATAGTAGGCAAGACGCAATGTTGCAGCGTAGCTGAGCACATTTCTTCTTGTGAAATTTGCGTTAACACTAATATAAAAGTCTCTATTGATGGTGACCGACCAAGTAATATGGTGCAGCGGTTTCGACGCTTTTGGGCCCGGGTGAGGAGGAGGAGAGAGCGTAGAGTGCAGCCTGTAAAAGTTGAGTCGACACAGTGCCCACCACGATGTGCCGGTTCTCCGTCACCGCATTGCCAACTAATGCATGAAGCCGACGAATTTGTTTCGCCAACTCTACCAACCAACATAGGTTGGTCACGTCGGAGAAGTAGCTCATTGTGTTCCATCCCGGAATCTCTACGGACGCCTCCTCGGCGCCCCCCTTCCAGACTGCCTCAAATGTAGTATGGTCTCCACTGTCAAGAAGAAGAATGAAAAAAGAATATTGTTATACTGTTTTTACGCTGAAAATTTCATGTATGTGTAAAAGAAAACTTTATAATCGAGATTGATTAACGAGTCGTTGGACACCCGTCTTGATCTAGTGGCGGCGGAGACGCTAGTGTTTTCCTTCGTTTCCTGCAGCGGAGAAGCAAGTTCCTGTTGGAACTGTGCTGGTGGAGTCTTGCGGGACTGTGCTGGCCGGAACTGGGGTTTATACGGGCGGACGAGAAGGCTGCAAAGAAGCTTGTTCAATGCGAGAGAGCAGAGCAGAGAGGGGGGCCCTGATCCGACGAGGAGGACGAAGAGAAGCAGGTTCATTGCGTGAGAGCAGAACAGAGAGGGCGACCATGATGATCTCTTTCCATCTGCGCAGGCCATGGCTTTGAAATTGGATTGCTTGAATGCATGCAGATCGTACTCCTGTGATTTATAGTCCGGAGAGAAGCACGTTTCTTAATGACTTCTTCTTTTTTTGGATTAGTTCTCCGTATATTTTATGACTCATAAGAACTGATATGAAAAGACCAAGGCACGAATTCTTCTATGCTATTCTATTTGGATGAGGATATATACAAACAGAAGAGAAGAAGAAGAAGCAGCATCGGCCTTGTGAAGGGACTGCACGTGAAGTTAGACTCGATCATGTGTTCAGATTCTCAATTTTTTTTAACGAAATACGCATATTATTATAAAAAGACTAAGATCTGAACTCCTTTTCTTTTCAACTTGGTCCCGTTTTAATATTGATATGCATACAAAGGTAGCGGTTGCGAAGGCACATGCACACGAAGAAGCGGCAAGTTGTCATGCAAATGCTTGATCGTCTCAAACTTGCCGTGAACGACGATCATATATAGTAGATGAGGCCTGTTTGGTTCGTGATTAAGATAGTCTAACAAAATTTATACGATTTGATTGCTAGTCGAATTAGGAAATGAGATGATGTCATTCATAATCCGAAACCAACCAGGGCTCAAATGTTTCATCCCGATCCAGCATGCTAACTTTGCATATTTTTCGTTCATAACAATATGTTTCCCACTGCGAGTCAATGTCTTGTGATCCTTCAAAATGCTTTCACAATCCTTGATATCGTCCCTCTCGCATTTCAACCATGCAAAAGCTGCAATGGTTACAAAGGGAGAAATACTCAACTCGGGTTCATACATAAAATCATAAAATTATCGGGTCCGGTTACGATACCCTCAAAATTTAAATTCTTCTGGAGATATCCATGCCATTTTCATGCAAAAAATCACTCAAAAATAATAAGTGGGGTACGATTTACAAATAATAGAATTAATATGGGGTCAAAGGCAAAATGTCCAAGCTGAGGATTCTCTTCCATAAAAAGACTAAAAACGTTGGGGTTATTTGCAAATATCCCTTTAGCAACACCATCCCCGTCCATGATGCCTCCAGATCGGCTGATCAACGATTCAATTCTCCCGATATCATCCATGATATATGCAGTCCAACGCGATCGCCTTCGTCGTCTGAACGAGATCGAGCCCGAGCTGCAAGAGAAGAGAGAGAGGGAAGGGGAGATGGAGGCGGAGGAGGAGCACGAGGTCTATGGCGGCGAGATCCCTGTCGAGGCCGACATGGAGGACGCTAACCCTGACGGCTCAGCCGATGCGCCGCGCCCTGACGGCGACGACGCCCAGAAGGTCTTCGTCTCGCCTCTTTAGCGGTTTCTTTCGATCGGAGCCTAACATTGGCTGTTGATTTGGCTTTCAGATGCAGGATCTGGAGGAGATGAAGCGGCGGCTGAAGGAGATGGAGGAGGAGGCCGCCGCACTCCGGGAGATGCAGGCCAAGGTCGAGAAGGAGATGGCCGCCGTCCAAGGTCTTTTCTCTTTTCTCTATAAACTCTGGTCTAAGATTTCTCTTGTAATTCGCGGCGAAAGAGCTTGTAGATTTCTAGCTACTGATTCCTTTTGGTTTGGATCTATATTCATACGGATCCCGTGTGTTTAATTATCCCGATAAACTGGATATTTCTGTGTAGTTTTAGCACCAAAATCGTATTGGATATTTTTTTTTATGATTTTTTTGTTTAATACGACTTCTAGAGGCTTGTCTTGTCTATGTCGTTGCTGTATTTTGGGATCATCTTCGTATGCCCATCTGATGGGGCCCTACTCATCATTCGATTGATGAAGAAATTTAAAAACTGTATGTTGCTCATTTTTGTGTTTTTTTGGAGCTGGACTGGCAACTGAAATATGATGGGACGTTATTGGTCATCCTTCAAGACGATAATTTACAGGAAATGCCTCGGCTATAGCGGAAATGTTATTTTTGTTTCACTTGTGCGGTGGGCCTTGTGACATAAACTAGTGACATGGGTTGGGACTTGGGACAAGCAAATCATGGCATTTATAGAAATTAGTTTTCCTTCTTGGTATAAGTAGTCTGTGCCATCTACTTACTGGCACTCTAGCTAGTGTGCATTTTTTTGGTTGCTAAGTGATGGTTATGGATATGGATGAATATTATTCATGCATTTTTGGCATTTTAATTTCATTGTGTATGCAGATCCAGCTGATCCAGCTAATGCAACTCAAACAAGTAGGGAGGAAGTTGATTCTCGGTCAGTTTTTGTTGGTAATGTAAGTATCTTGGTCCTATTTGTGCCCTTGCATATGTGATTTCTGTTTAGATTACATTCTTATTTAGAACATTTCTATTGAAGTTATTCATGCTAGTTTTAATTGTTGGCTACCAACATTATAGCACAAATGACAGATTTGATCTTAACTTGGGACAATATTTTAAGTTAGCTACTGATAGGAACAATTTTATCTTTAAAATTTCAAATGTTGCTTATTTTCATTATCTTCTACTTGCATTTTGCTCAATCAGTGGAAAGGCAATTACTCTGCTCAAAGAAAATTGACAGGTGATAGTCTCACAACAACCTGTCTTTACCTGACGTCTGGACGTAAAATTAGCGGGTTAGATTTTCATGTATTTTGTGATTTGCACAGCCATGTGGGAGATTTTCTGTACTGTAGCTTGTTGGAATGAATTTATATGGTCGAAGTCTTTAATTTGGACTGTGCTGGGAACCAGGTCCTATTTTGTATCTGGACCCAACACTGTTCCTAAACTGTCTGTCGATATAAATGGAGTTGGAAATCTTGAGCATGGTGCTTCCACGAAAATAAATATTTCCTTTACTTTTCATTTTCTATGCCACATCCCTTATCGATACTGTCAAAAATTATCTCCTGCAATATGATGGATACTATTAAAATTGTCTCCTGAAATATGACTTTATAACATTTTAAGTTTTTGAATATGCTATAGAATCTCTAGATTTTAGTTTTCTTGTACTCTTCTTCTCAAAATATGTGCTAATCAAAAGTGAAAATTTTCCTTTTTTTGAGTCATTGTCACATTCCTTGTTTAATGTGTTCTGATTCATGTCCCCTGTATGCATGGTGAACCTTCTGGTTACACCTATGCCCAACTGCTGATTCACTTGGCTTAAGGTTTAGAAGGTTTTGGATAATCTTCTTCACCTTGTCAGTTTGGATCAGTTCCTATGACATTTATTTTATTACTGATGAGTTTATTGCTTGAGTTGCTTTCTTGGGAACCAATGGTTTTGATCAATGTTTGACCTTGTTAGATAGTGTGTTTGGTAATGAGCTAAGACTAAGGCTAAGGCTAGTGAACCATTTTTGTAGATTATTAATTTTTTTATCAAAATTGGCCTGATAATAATTTGAAGTTCAAAAAGCTAATTAATTTTTTATAATAATTTAATTTAATGGTAGTGTAAAATAATTTATATTAATTTTTTAGTAAAAGAAAAATAGTTAGCCGGGCTAACTTTTTGTTAGCCCATTACCAAATGATGGCGTACAACTCTCAGCCTCACCGATTGGTAATGGTCTTTCCCAAACTGGAGGTTTCCTTCTTTCTGACATTCTTTATATCAGAAAGGGATTGCCATGCTTGAGAGGCCAACACAACATACTTTTGTAGAGTTGAAAAGGAATTTGCACAAATATGGACTTGCAGAGAGCTCTTGATAATCTAATTTATAAATGATAATAGTAAGGCTATCACCTGTGCTGCAATAACTTCTCCATACACAGATAATTTACCTGTTACTCAAGAATAGGACAAAGAAAATAAAAGGAAATGCAATGGTACTTACCATGACTGTGGCTTATTTGTTAAATAAGATTCCTATAAATTTCCAGGCTCAATTTGCTCAGAATTCTCTATTGTTTAGTGTCTAAAAATAATTGAAAGTCGTCTTTTCTGGGAGTAATCTCTGCATTGGGCAGACACGGACATGCCCAAATTTTCTTTCCTTAGGTCAGCAGTTCATTTTAAACTAGAAATTGAGAACCTTAAATAATATTTCACCTTGTAATTGAATTACGTATTCATTTCAGCTTCTGTAACCTCTTTTACTGACATTTCTTTCTTGATTTATTGGTTGACATTGAATAGACCTATCCGTGTTTCTTGCTCATTTGTTACTGATGAAAAATTATACATGTTCTCGAAAAAATTGGTTACATTCAAAAGCTCTGGTGTTCACTGAAAAGCTTGTTTCCTTCAAGATCTCTACTTCAGATGTTTAAGTTAAAGAGGTTTCCTTCTGCTATCTGCTGGTTTTGTTGCATTCCAGAAAATTACTTCTGCCCCATATGTAGCTTGTTGTCCAAGATTAAATTGGCTGCACAACTAGAATCACCACATGCTGTTGGAATATCATCTGATCTTTCATTTTGAAAATCTTCCATTATCATCCTAATGATGATTAAGTAGCTATGCTAATCCATATGTACCTTAGCTATACATCATTCCATATGTTTGTCTTCTTTATACTTATACTGTGTGGGTAATGATTTAGACTAACTTGATATATCATATTGAGTTAATAAAGTATTGTACTTCATATCCTTCTATAATCATAATTATTCGTGTTGTTATTCGGTTATTTTTCTTTATTGGTTTCTTTTATACCAGTGGCTAGATTTTCTCAAGCTGTTAGTGATCCTTTTACTTGGTGATCTGATCATGGTCGCAGGGTCCCTGTTCAATCCTTGAATTCTTGATACCCAATACTTGGATTTGCATTTAGTCTCTTTAAAATATTCCTGTGGACAACAAAAAATGATTTTTGCAGTAGATAAAAAAAGAGAGAAATAGATGACAAAAGCGTTAAAGGGCCAGAGAAAAATAGTTGAGGGCCTAAGAAACAACAACAAAAAAAAAATCCTCTCCCTGAAAAAAAAAGGAAAATGCAAGAAAAGGAGGGGGAATGGATAGATGAGGTGTCATATACAAAGAATTTGAACCTCTGAAAAGGAAAAAAAAGGAGTAAAGAAAGGTGAGAATGTTGAATATTTTTAGTTGGCCAATGGCATGCTAAGTTGGGATCTTGAACAATGTGCATGATTATTGTGGGGCTCTTGGTGTACTGACTGGAGCAAGACTCAATTATTGGAAGATGCATCATTAGATGCAGACACCAGGTCACTACTGATGGTGTTGGAGTTGCTTTGGAGTTTGTTATTTCTGCACGGCATATGGTGAGTGACTCTTGACCATTGCTTGTGACCTTGGTTCTCCTGACCTTTTTTATTTTTAAATTTTTTTATGAACCACTTTTCTTTGCTTGATGGTGTGTATCTTCTTCATTTTCACAATACATTTGGGGAAACTGTAAGGTAGATGGTGATCAACAAGAATGTCCCGACTATCAGTTTCTGATTTTAAAATGGAAACTTGTTATATTCCATCAGGAGAAACTACATTTGGGGGAACTAGTTATTGGCTAACAGAATGTAGTAGCAAGAATCTATGTAAGGCTTGGTCAGGGTGGGACTCAAGTCAGAAATTTCTCATCAAGGACAAATCTTTGCTGATTTGGTAGTTGTTTGTGTGGCTTTTTGACATGAGTGAACTTTGGTAGTGTTGATTTGTTCTACTAAATCACATTGGGAGTATTTTAGATATGGTTAATTAAATGGGATCCTAGGAAGGCTTTGGTGGGAGGTTTTACCTGAAGATTCTAAGTTGGTTTATCTAATACCTCCAGTGTTAGATTTTAGATAGTTTTATTGTTGTATGAGTGTTCAGTAGAATTGTAGATGGTGATGATTCTGATATTCAACTTGAGGAAGAAGGCCAGCATGGTCTCCATGGAATAAGGGATTTGATGTTTGTGGACTCTCCTTGAATCTGGAGTCCAGCAAGTAGAAAATTTCCTAGGGTAGAAGATGGTTGGGCAGAGATTCTCCGCTCAGGAAACCCTTGAATAAATAAGTTCTATAAATTGTTTTTACACAAATACTGAGGGCCTTCAGAATTTTTTTTTTTTGGCAAACAACTTAGTAGGGTTTCTGGACTCTTGATTGCAAATCCATTTGGTTTCCATTTTCAGATCATTCCTCTTGGGGTCACAGTATATATTATCATAACATGAGAAGGTAAATGATTTAAAAAATGGTGATCGAGGTTACTTTATGAAAGGATTACTTAGTACCGACAAATAGGTCTGTTGCTGCTCTTCACTGAGTTGACAGGGGTTTCTTGGCATTCTTGTTTTATATCTTTGTTTCTTCATGCATATCCCTAGACTGTATTTAACCTTTTTTCTTTATTTGTGATTTTGATGGAGTTTTCTGCTAGTAGTACTTCTGAGCAACTCTGGAAATTACTTCTGGTGAATATTAAGTCTAAAGTGTCCTTTTATTGCATTTTTCACATTTTTGAAATATTAGGTGCTGCATTATATCACTATAGTAGTTGACATTCATAATTTGTGTACGCCTATTAGTTATTTTATCTCCTCTCTGCAGGTGGATTATGCTTGCACCCCAGAAGAAGTACAGCAGCATTTCCAGTCTTGCGGAACAGTGAACAGAGTCACAATTCTGACAGACAAGTTTGGCCATCCAAAGGGCTTTGCTTATGTAGAATTCCTTGAGATTGAGGCTGTCCAAGAGGCTATCCTCTTGAATGAATCTGAACTACACGGGCGACAAATCAAAGTGTGCATATTCCTCTATTTACTCGATTAAGTTAAAACATCATGAATCATTCTTGCTTTGGACCACATTCATTTCCTTGGTTGAAATAACTATGGTCTTCTTTTAGGTACTAGCTAAACGAACTAATGTCCCTGGCATGAAGCAATATCCTCGACGTGGCTTCAATCCATACATGGGATACCGTCCTCGAAGGCCATATCCAAACCCATACTTCTATCCCTCCTATGGATTCGGGTTTGTAGATTTCTTTTATTCATATCTGAATGCCCACTTCATTTCAACCCATTGATTCTTTATCATGGCTAAAATATTTCATTATTGCAGGAGTTCTCCCCGATTCCGGAGGCCAATGCGCTACAGGCCTTACTGATCATTAGCGGATGGTAAATATCAGTAGCATTACTATGTATTTCACGGGAATTCGAGACGCCATTCTGTTTCTTTTACCTAAAAAAACAGACAGCTTGGGTCATTTATGTCAGCCGCTTTATCAGTATGTTGGTTAAAGTGAGACAATGTACACTAATATATAATCGTTAGCTGATGAACTCTTGGTATGTTGATGGTTATGGTTAGTAGTATTTTTCTTCTCACAATACCCTTGGTAAAGTGCAGGTATTTGGTAAAACAAAAAAGAAAAATTTATTATGGTTCTTGAAGATTGTCATATATCAGAGAAATCTTTTCTTTTTTGTAAAAGAAAGAAAAATGGCTTTGATTCACACTATGTATGGATGTGATCTCTATGATTTGCATACCACAAATTTCGTTTGTGGGCTTTAGGGCGTGTTTGTTTCGATTCTCGGAACCGGGAATCGGGGGAATAGAGGGAATTGAGAGTCCAATTTCCTCCATTCTCGTATTTATTTTGATTTCCAGATCTTGGAATCGAGGGAATTGATTATTTTCTAATTTTCCCGATTCTGATTTTTAATTCCCGGCTAAAACGAAGGAAAAGCATCAATTCCCGTATTTTCTCCGCGTTTTTCACTGTAGCACCCTCGGTTATTTCCCACGAATTTCTCCCCATTTTCGATCTCGTCCAGCTCGTCTTCTTCTCCACCGATCTCGTCCAGCTCATCTTTTTCTCCGCCGATCTCTTCTTTTACTCCACGAATTCCTCCTCATTTCCAGTCCAGCTCGTCTTTTTCTCCGCCGATCTCTTCTTCTGCTCCACGAATTCCTCCTCATTTCCGGTCCAGCTCGTCTTCTTCTCCACCGATCTCTTCTTCTGCTCCACGAATTCCTCCCCATTCCCGGTTCAGCTCGTCTTCTTCACCGATCTCGTCCATCTCGTCCAGCTCGGCATCTTCTCCACTGATCTCTTCTTCTGCTCCACGAATTCCTTCCCATTCCCGATCCAGCTCGTCTTCTTCTCCACCGATCTCGTCTAGCTCATCCAGCTCGTCTTCTTCTCCACCGATCTCTTCTGCTACTCTACGAATTCCTTCCCATTCCCAGTCCAGCTCGTCTTCTTCTCCACCGATCTCCTCCAGCTCGTCCAGCTCGGCTTCTTCTCCACCGATCTCTTCTTCTGCTCCACGAATTCCTCTCCATTCCTTGTCCAGCTCGTCTTCTTCTCCACCGATCTCTTCTAGCTCGTTCATCTCGTCATCTTCTCCACCGATCTCTTCTTCTGCTCCACGAATTCCTCCCCATTCCCTGTCCAGCTCGTCTTCTTCTCCACCGATCTCGTCCAGCTCGGCTTCTTCTCCACCGATCTCTTCTTCTGCTCCACGAATTCCTCCCCATTCCCGGTCCAGCTCGTCTTCTTCTCCACCGATCTCTTCTTCTGCTCCACGAATTCCTCCCCATTCCCGGTTCAGCTCATCTTTTTCTCCACCGATCTCGTCTAGCTCGTCCAGCTCGTCTTCTTCTCCACCGATCTCGTCCAGCTCGTCCAGCTCCCCATTCCCGATCTTGTCCAGCTCGTCTTCTTCTCCACAAAGTTTGTCCAGCTCGTCCAACTCCCCATTCCCGATCTGGTCCGGCTCGTCTAGCTCCCCATTCCCGATCTCGATTGCCCCGATTGCGGCCCGACTGTTGCCCCGACCACTGCTCCGACCGCTGCCTTGACCGCGACCCGACCGCTGCCCCTGCTCTTCACTATCTATTAAACGGTTCTGCTGCAATTTTCAGAGGACGAAGCTGGTATGAGTTTTTGCAAAAAAACCCCCGAATTTTTCAGAAATTTTTTTTAATTTATCCCATTGTAAATATCTTAACTATGAGGATTTTTTGATAAGTGTATTTATATTGAAATTTTGCAGCGTCTGGTGAAGAGAAGAGAAGGGCTGAAAAAACGTATTGGACCATAATAAATCAATTTGTTCATTATGTCATATTTGTAAAGTTAATTCATTAATTGGTTACATTTGTAGTGTTAAAAATATTAAAAAGTCAATTGAGAATGTATGAATAACTTCTTTTTTGACAAATATTTGAATATTAGATGGACGAAGACGAGTTAGATTTGTTCATAATACGAGCTGCTGGATATTACTACTTAATGACAACATATTTGATAATGCTGATTATTAACAGAAGAAGAGGAACCCAATTGCACATTAAATCAATAACCAACAGAGAGTCTGAGGGGTGACAATCTTCACAATATTTTATATAGTGGTAGAAGTAACTGTTTTGACTATTTGAGAATGGATGTGTCTGTATTCATGCAGTTGGTTAATATGTTGCGAGATCGAAATCTCTTATACGATTCACGACATATTATCGTTGAGGAACAACTTGCGATATTTTTACATTATATTGGTTTTCACTCAAGAAATAGAAGCATGAAGATAGTTTTTTTAATGTCTGGTGAGACAATTAGTTGATATTTTAATGCATGCCTCCGAGCTATATGTGGAATCAGAGATCAGTTTATGTCTCAAGCAGACGCTTCGACACATCTTATCATAGAGAACAATAGTAATTATTATCCGTGGTTTAAGGGTATGTTGTTATAGCACATTAGATTTATTTGATTAAAAATATGTTTTTAATATTTGATTATATTTTATGTAGGATTGTATTGGATTAGTTGATGGAACACATGTGCATGCGAGAGTACCATTGAATATGATTGCACGTTTTCCTGGACGCAAGGGTGTCACACAAAATGTCTTAGCTGCCGTTGACGCCGGTCTTAAATTTTTATATGTTTTGGCAGGATGGGAAGGATCTGCAAATGATTTTACGATATTGAAAGATGCTATTTCACGATCTCCTCCCGGTCGTCTGAAGCTGATAGAAAGAAAATATTACCTTGTTGATGCTGGTTACTCAATAATGGTTAGATTTATTGCACCATATAGGGGGTGAGATACCATCTGAAGGAACAACTGGGTCGCCCACTACAAAATGCAAAAGAGTTATTCAATTACAGGCATGCATCTCTAAGGTCTGAAGTTGAATGAGTTTTTGGGATTTTGAAGGGACGGTTTCGTATATTGGAGGCGACTCCTTTCTTTCCATTCAAAACCCAAGTTGATATAGTTCTTGCTTGTTGTGTCATCCACAATTATATCATGATTGCTGATCCAAATGACAAAATACTGAACATGAATGTGGATGTGGATGTTGATGATGAGAACGAGGTTGTAGCAGAGAATGAGTCATTTTATATTAGTCAAACAATAAGGGAGCAACGTGAGGAGAATCTCCAGTGGATTCGTTTGAGGGATAACATAGCTGCAGAGATGTGGGAGGCTTATAATCATCATTAGGATTTAGTTGTGTCTGTGAACATATTTTTGTTTATATCAAATTATTTCGCTTGTACCTATATTTACGTGACTTGTATTGTGAATGTCCTATTATTACACTGGTTTGTTTGATATGATACTTGTTCTTTATATTAAATGTGTATGTATTATTATACTTGTTTACTAAAACCTATGCTATTGTTTAAAAGGTATGGACTCAGATGGATATGAAGCACTGGACTCCTCCAACTCACTTTCTGACAGGAGTCCTAACTTGGTTGTAGCGGTTGCGAAACAAAGAATAACCAAGGCCAGGATTCATAGATCACATAAAGTGTGGTCTAAAAGCAACTCTGAGTTTCTTATTAATTTTTTAGTTGGATAAGTGTATGCAGGTTTAAAGCAAGACAAGTCTTTCAAGAGGCAAGCATTTGTCACAGCTGCAAATGCTGTGAATGCATAGTTCAATACTGAGTTCAATGCTGATAATGTTTAAAGCCATTATAAGAAGACATTAAAAAAGCGAGTTGCAGTCATTAAAAAGGTACAAGACTTCAGTGGGGTAGGGTGGATTGAAGATGAGAAGATGATCACAGCATCCGGACAAGTCTATGTTGATATCATAGCCGTAAGAAAGAAATATATTTTTTCTATTTTTTTTATTTTGTAAATATATTATCAGTTTAAGTTACATCTAACATATTTTAAATATAATCTTGCAGCAAATTCCGGAAGCTAAATATATTTTGAACACACGTATACCCCTTTACGAGGAGTTGCTCCTGATTTGTGAATCAGATTATGCTACTGGCAGTATGACTAAATCTGCATTTGACAATTTTGGAGAAGATTTTAATAGAGAAGAGGCTCAACAACAACATTCTGTAGACGAGGATACTCAGAATGCAGCTGATAGAGAGGGACCTTCTACCAACTATGCTACTAATAGTCAGTCGAAAGGTAAACAACAAGCCTCTTCTTCAGAGAATACATCGAGGTCACGTAAGCGCAAGGGCAAAACTCTTGATCAGAGGATGATGGAAGAGTTGATGATCAGCATGCGTCAAGTTGCATCCTCCCTTCAAACAGCTGGAAAGGATTCTTGGAAGAAAGCCGTGTATCCAACTTTGATGAAGTTCAAGGGGGAACAATTTAGTAAGCCTTTTCTGAAACTTGCATGTAGGCGTTTACATGAGGACGAGGTTGATGACATGACATTTGTTGATGGTATGAATGATGAGGACAGAATTGAGTGGCTTCAGGAGTTTATGGATGATATAAGTATGTAGTTATATATTTTGTAATAACCTGTTAAGTTAAACTATGTATTTAACCATCTTTTGAGCGGACTTTTGTATTAACCTGCTAAGATGTCTTTTCTAATATATTAAGTTGTCTCTGTAGTAGATACAAATCATCGTAATATTTATTATGATATTTGTACATATAGTGAAACTGAAGTCCCTTTATTTTTGGGTCTTTTTGTAAAATCTTATTAATTTTTAAAATTATTTCAATAATTTTAAAATTAAAATTATTTTATTACTCAAATTACTTAAATATTACTTATTTTCAAAAAAATAAGTATATATTTTCTATGTTTATTAAAAATTATTTTAGAAGATAATAACAAAATTATATTAAATAAATTTGTAATTAATTATAATAAGTTATTTACATAATCTTTTTTTATTTTTTTAAAATATTTATTATTTTAAATTATTTTAATATATTTCTCAATTTTCTACAGTAAAAAATCATCCAAATACAAGAATTCAACAACTTATGGAATTGATCAATTCCATTTGTCAACCAAACAACGGAAAGGAATTGGCCAATTGTCAATTTCCTACAGTAAATACTCATCCAAACACTGTAATTATCTAATTTCTTCAATTTCTTTAATTTTCCGGAATCACTTAATTCCCACGATTCCACGATTTCTTAACCTGGAATCGAACTAAATGTGCCCTTAATCGAGTCTTAATGTGGGAGATCGTAATAGAATAATCATAATATTATTTTTTATTATTTTAAAAGATCGCAGTATGCTGGGGTGGTGGCGCAGTTGGCTAGCGCGTAGGTCTCATAGCTTCTGAGTTATCCTGAGGTCGAGAGTTCGAGCCTCTCTCACCCCAAATAAAGATTTTAAAATTTTTGTAATCGAATTGTCTCACAGTAAAATTTTTGGGAATTTTGCAATAAACATTGCCTCTTAAGTCATTGGTGAAAAACCACCTCTATTTAAATTACTTACGAAATACCACTATTTTTTTTTGGGTTCAGCATAAGAAGATAACCGTTTTTTTAAGAGACAAATACACAACTTCACCATGTCGGCAATCAAAGGGCATGGCACTCAAGCAATCAACGTCGTCCATTCCAATCAGATCCTGTTACACCTTGGCGAATGATTCTCAAGGGCTTTTTCGATTTTTTGCCTCTTCCTTCCTCCACGGTCGGAACCTCCTCCCCAATCCATAGCAAAACCCTAGCAACCTGCGAAGGATCCCATTTCATGGCCGCGTCCCACCGGCGACGGATGTCGGATTCGGAGTCGGAGCCGGAAGATGGGGACAGATCCCGGAAGAGGGACCGGGACCGAAGGAATGGCGATCCCGGCCGCCGGAGATCCGCATCGGATTCTGATAGGGACGAGAGATCCAGGAGGGAGAAAGAGAGCGGTTCTAATGGCCGCCGCCGCCGCCGCCGCCGCCGCCGAGGGTTGGAATCCGATTCCGAAAGGGAAGAAAAATCCAGGAAGAGGGATAGAGAGCGGAGGCACGGCGAACACCGCCACCGGAGAGACAGAGAGCCGCGGGAAGATGACGAGAGTTATCGAGATGGCTACAGGCATCGCAACAGGCGCGACGAAAGCGAGGAGAAACATCGAGATGACGAGAGGCACGACAGGCATCGCAACAAGCACGATGAAGGCGAAGAGAGGCATCGAGATGGGGATCAAGAAGAGCGGAAGAAGCCGGACACTTCTGCCGACTTTGCCTCCGCCGCCGCTGCCCCTCAGGTCCAGGCACCGGACGTCAGCTCGCTCAGGACCGGTGGCATCTACATCCCGCCGCACAAGATGGCGCAGATGATGCGTGATGTGAAGGACAAGAGCAGCGAGCCGTACCAGCGGCTGAGTTGGGATGCGCTTCGGAAGAGTATCAATGGGATTGTCAACAAGGTCAATTCCACCAACATCAAAAACATCATCCCTGAGCTGTTCTCCGAGAACCTCATTCGTGGCCGCGGCCTCTTCTGCCGTTCCTGCATGAAGTCCCAGATGGCTTCCCCGGCTTTTACTAATGTCTTTGCTGCTTTGGTCGCCGTTGTGAATACCAAGTTTCCTGAAGTTGGGAAGCTACTGTTGAAAAGGATTGTCTTGCAGCTCAAAAGGGCATACTCACGGAACGACAAGGTATGTGACTTATGTGCTTCTAGTTTGCTGTTTACTTTGTTCTAGGTAATATTGAGAAAATACTTAGTTTGTGAAATTTTTTTTGTAGCCTCAATTGCTCGCTGCCACAAAGTTTATTGCACATCTTGTTAACCAACAAGTAGCGCATGAAATTGTGGCTTTGGAGTTGCTGACAGTACTGTTGGAGAATCCCACTGATGATAGTGTGGAGGTAATGCATTGAATTACGTTCTATTTTCTCTTGTTTTTAATGTAATGCTGTTGGTCTTACATGTGTTCTATTCATCCTTCTCCAGGTTGCGGTTGGCTTTATCAAAGAATGTGGCTCATTGTTGCAAGATTTCTCACCTCGAGGACTTCAAGGTATGTAAAAGATTGTGTATGATTTTGTTGTATTATTTTGGCTATGTGCACTTAGTTTGTTGTTGTTATGAATGCTTGGACCCTTTCTGTTGTAAAAGCTTGGATAGCAAACAATGTCAAAGTTGCCAACTTTTGAAAAAAAAAACTGATGGTGTTTAGTTTGGAGTTTCCTTTTTTAATTTTACATTACACTCCTCAATTTATACTCGTCATTTATCTTGTATAGATAAATTTGCTGGATATTAATGATGTGCTTTCTCTAATGCAGCACATAATTTTCCATTGAGAGTGATATTGCAAATATCTGGAGAACTGTGAATGTTTATTTTTTATGTGAATCTGGTGTTGATGCTAAACAATTAGGCTTTTGAAACAGGCTTTAAATTCAGGTTAAACAGAAATGCAGGGATTAAATATAGGTTGAGGGAGTGACACAATTTCAGGTGAAGAATTTTCGGATGGCTAGATTGCTCTCAGAAATTTGGTTTCAGAATTGGAATATTTTCAGATAAGGGTAGGTAGGAGGTATAACTGTCAATCTTGAGGATTTGGTGGGTATAATGCCATTAATTTTGACTTATGATGGAGGACTTTCTTTTATTAGATACCATGGAACTATTTGTTGTTTTATGTTCCTTAACTATTGCAAGTTGCCACTAGAAAAAAGTTGTAAGTTTATGTGTTGTTTAACTTATTAATTATTATCTCTTTGTTTTTTGAGAAATTATTTGTTGTTTGTTACTCACTATAGAAGCTTCAGATTAATTTCCAGAGTTGGAACAAATATTTAATTTGGTAGATATTTACTTTATGTATATTGTTCTTCAGATTGTGAAATCTGCATCATGCCTTTGTAGGTTAACCAAGTTTGTTAGTGCACTGTTGTCAACTGACACTGAAATTTTGCCTCACATTCATAATCATCATTTAGGATGGACCTTTGAAGTCTGAAAGCCTTGCCCTTTATTGACAGATAGTCACAGCTCTCTTTCTGAAACTCTTTGTATAATTTATCGGAGAAAAACTTAACTCGTGTTGAATATGGAATCGGGGCAGGTATTTTTGAGCGCTTTCGTGGTATACTCCATGAGGGAGAAATAGACAAACGTGTTCAATTCATGATTGAAGAACTTTTTGCAATACGAAAAGCCAAGTTTCAGGTATGGTCATGGCTATCCTTTCTCTCTTTGTTCTTTTCTTTTACTTATTTAGTTATTTTAAACTTCTACTCTTGGTGTTCCTTTGTCAATTCTGTAATGGAGTTCATCTGATTTTGCATAAATACACAGGGGTTTCCTGCTATCAAGCCAGAATTGGACCTTGTGGAGCAAGAAGATCAGTTTACCCATGAGATTTCTCTTGAAGATGAGATCGATCCTGAGACAAATCTTGGTAAGGTGTTGATCTTAGATTTTGTTTCTATTGTTTTCTGATATACCATTAGCTCTTTTGTTATTCACATATTCTCTTGTCAGATGTTTTTAAGCCAAACCCAAAATTTTTGGAGGATGAGAAGGCTTATGAGGATATTAAGAAGAGTATCCTTGGGGATGAGGAGACTGATGATGAAGATGAGTCTGTTGCTGGCTCAGATGATGAAGATGAAGATGAAGATGAAGAATCTGAAGAGGAGGACACAGAAATGATGAAGATAAAAGATGAGACAGAGACAAACCTGGTTAATCTAAGGAGAACAATATATCTCACTATTATGTCCAGTGTGGATTTTGAAGAAGCTGGTCATAAACTATTGAAAATCAAACTTGAGCCTGGTCAGGAGGTAAGATCCAATATTATTTCTTCCACATCTGGATTTAGATGTTATGTTGTTGAAACAGGTGCTTTATGGTTTCTAGCAGTCACCCGATAGTACAAAATTTTTACAAAATTTTAACATCTCCATTCCATTTCCCTTTGACTAAGTTTTCTATAGTATCTTGTTTTCAAATGCTAACGATGGGGAAATCTTAATTTTCATAGGATTAATTTCATTTCAAAGAGTATAAGATGCTGCAGTTCTCAGCTCATCATCAGTTGAAATCTTGTATGTAGACTGCAGAAATGTTCCAGAGGGACTCCATCTCCATTTTACTGTTTCAGATTTATTTCAAAATCCAGGCCCTTTTGTTCTTGACATAGGCTAATAAAGCCTGGATGCTTCCTGAATGTTTTGATCTGAAATGGCTCTTCTTCTAGCTTTGAAATTCCAGATCCTCTATCCAATTATCCTGGAATACCGTTGCTTAAATGGTCAACTATGTTGCAAACTTCTTGGGGTACTGTCTAGCCATTTATTCTTCCAGAAGAGCCATTGATCACCTCTGCCTGCTAAAAAGATTAGTGTAGCTTCCATTCGGTCTCTGGCTTCCTAGATTCCTTGCTAAAATTAGGAATAGTAGGCAGGTTCTTTTGCTAATCTTACATTAACTGTGGATCCTTTATAACAATTGTTTATGATAAGGTTTCTCCTTAAGAGTTTGTCTTCATAGTAAAATTTCTGTTGCCATTTGCATAATAGGAAAAGATTGAATTCGTTTAAATTGCACATTCCAAGTCCACCCTGCTTTCTTTGATTTGCAAACTATAGCCCAGTTGATTAGGTGATATCTCCAATTTTCTGCATTTGCTCCTCTCTGCCAGATACTATTTTTCATGGTGTTGGTCTTCTGGGTAGCCTACCAAGGCAGTCTATAATATTGCCTCCATTGGGGGTCTTACTCCAATTGGTAAACAGTAGTTTTTCTGTTTAGCTGTTGTATTGTCATTTTTTAAAATTAATGGGCTGCCTTTCATTTTTGTCAACCTCTTTTTTTTCTCAGGGATTTCAGTTTTGCATCCCATTATTTCGGCTAGCTCAGGAACTAAATGCTCTTTCTTTGCTATTAGTGTGTCTTTAATCCTTTGTGAGCACTGTTTTTGCACAAATTATCTTCCTCAAAACAGGAATATATTTTTTTTCTCTCTCTGCTGTTATGCTTTTTGGAAGCATGTAGATGAAGGTAAGATGAATCCATCAACAATGGTGATACATCCATGATGGTGGTTCAACCTAGGCCTGTAATTTTATAGCAATTTGATTACTTTCAAAGATACTCTTCTAGGATGATGACTCGCTGATTTCAATTTTTGATCTACACTACTTGCTACCTTCTCTTTTCTGCATATCTGAAACAAGCATTGCTTTTAATTTGTTGTTTTCCAGCTACATTGATTGTTTGACAACTTTTTTTTTTTTTGGGTTATCTCAGATGGAGTTATGCATTATGCTGCTGGAGTGTTGCAGCCAGGAGAGAACATATCTTCGATATTATGGTCTTCTGGGGCAGCGATTTTGCATGATAAATAAAGTCTACCAGGAGAACTTTGAAAAGTGCTTTGTGCAGCAATATTCCATGATCCATCGTCTCGAGACAAACAAGCTTCGTAATGTGGCCAAGTTTTTCGCTCATTTACTGGGCACTTCTGCATTGCCTTGGCATGTTCTGGCTTATATCCGCTTGACAGAGGATGACACCACCTCATCATCCCGAATTTTCATAAAAATTCTCTTTCAGGTAGGATCATTGGCCTCAGTGTTCCCTCTGATTTATTTCATTTATTTCTTGGAACTTTGACTTAGCCCTTACACCTTTCTAATTCCAGGAACTGTCAGAGCACCTTGGCATCCGTTTGCTCAATGAGCGCCTTAATGATCCAACAATGAAAGACTCGTTTGAATCTATATTCCCAAAGGACAATCCAAAGAATACTAGGTTCTCAATCAATTTCTTCACATCAATTGGTCTGGGTGGCATCACTGAGAACCTGCGTGAACACTTGAAAAACATGCCACGGATGATAATGGAGCAGCAAAAGAATATGCCTGACTCTGATGATGGGTCGGGGAGCGATGATTCATCTGGATCTGAGTCAGGGTCATTGACAGAATCTGAGTCGGAATCAGAATCAGAGTCAAGTTCTGATGAAAGCAAAAGGAAGTGGAGGAAGAAGAGCAAGAGAAACTAGGTCTTGGCATCTTGCTGTTGTTAACATCTATTCCAGCACAGCATCAAATGATTTGAATCCTCGCTGCCTGACGTTTAAGATTGTATGTCATTGCGTGTTCTGTATGAGTCCACTAATGCAAGGATGATTTCTGAGTGTAATTTGATGATAAACACTAGTCCATGGGTTCTAGCACTTAAATGGAGGATTCTCATAGCTCCTATGTAACATTGTTGAGATTTTTTTTTCCCTTTCTGTGATGAAAATGTACCTTTATTGAAATGCTGGGATTGTAGAATATTTTGTAAGGTAATATTCCTCCACCGAAGAGAGGGGTTATAAGGAATTTTCCTTTATTATTATTATTATTTTGTTTATATTGATATATTTCCATTTTTTAACTTAGGATAATGGGATTGTATTTTATAAGGTTAAAATTAAGGACTAATTACGTATATTCTCCCAAAATATTCTTTAATTATGAAAAATTGTTTGGAATTTTTATAATTACCTATATCATTTTTTTTCAAAATATTTACCTACACTTCTTAATTGTTATTTAATCAAATTTTTTTCTAAAAATTTTGTTTTTACCCTCTGTAATTTTATAATTAAATCCTTGAAAAATTTATTTTTTCACTCTCCACTCTTTCTCCCAAAACATTTACAAATAAATCCTTTAAATATTTTTATTTATAAATAAGTCCAAATATTAATATTTTTCAAATAAAAATTTATAAAAAGGACCTTAAATATTTTAAATATTTTATAAATAAACTCTACATAAGAAATTTTATAAATAAATATTTTATGAAAAATTTTATATTTTTGAATTTACAAATAAGTCCCTTCATTTTTTTTATTTATAAAATAATTTCAAAATTTATAAGTTTTAAAATAAAATTTTACAAAAAATAGTTGATGGTATTAAAAATTAAAATTTTAAAATATAAGTTTAATATTTTGTATATTTACAAATAGATCCCTCAAATTTTTTTTATAAATAAGCCCAATTTTTATCAATTTTTTAATAAACTTTAAATTCATTGAAGGTTTTAAAAATTAAAATTTTGAATTACAAATTTTATATTATACATTGACAAATAGACCCCTTGAATATTTTTATTTATAAATAAGTCTAAATTTTTTTATTATAAAAAAGACATTGAAAATTTTAAAACTTAAAATTTAAAATTACAAGTTTAATATTTATATATATTTAAAAATAGACCCCTTGAATATTTTTATTTATAAATAAGTTCAAATTTTATTTATTTTAAAGCTAAATTTTACAAATAAACCCATCATCGGCTGTGTCCACACCTTTGCCAGTCTTGGGCGTCCGTGCACGCACGCTTGCTGCCCTCGCCAGCCTACCTAGAGCCCTCTTTCGCACTTGCGGAAAAAGAGAGAAAAGAGGAGGGGAGGGGGGGGGGCGGGTGGAGCAGATCTACTTGCGGCGATAGACGCCGACGCAGATCTGATTGCCCGACGAGGTAGGTAGAGGTTGATTTGCTCGTTGCAGGGGAGGAGGTGCTAATTTACTTCGGGGGCGGGGGGAGGGGGGGAGACCAGTAAAACAATGACGCGAGACTAGGTAACACAACAGTAAGAGAGGAGATAAGGTTTAACTGTAAATATCAGGGTTTTTTGTAAATATGATTAATTTTAGGGTGTTATATGCAAATATTTGAAAGTTATATATAATAAATAATAAGTTTTTTAGGGGTTTAATGGTAAAATTACGGAGGGTAAAAGTGAAATTTTTGGAAAAAATTTGATTAAATAACAATGAGGAAGTGTAGGTAAATATTTTGAAAAGGAGGGTCGTGTAGGTAATTACGAAAATTCAGGGGGGGTTTTCATAATTAAGAGATATTTTAGGGGTATACTTAATTAGCCCTAAAATCAATGATATAACATTTTTCAATTTATGAAAATATTTCATTTTCTGTTAACCATCAAAATTGAAAATCACATAGGGGCTAAATGCAAGCTAATGTCACAGCCACAAACTAAAATTTAAGAATTGAATGTATATAACTTCTTAAAATATTGTCAAATAAATTTTTTTTCAAAATTTAAAAATTATTAATAATTATTTGAAATCTTACTATATCACATTTTTTTTAAACTTAAAAAATTACATATAACTCTTTGAAATCCTACTAAATTATATATTTTCTTCCAAACTTAAAAAAATCACTTTTGGGTATGTTTTAAAGACTTCATTCAGTGTAGATTTATTGTTAGAATCAATAATATTTGAAATATAAAATATTCATTTGAGATCATTTTGGTTGAAATAAAATGACAAAAATACCCTTAAGTTGATTACAATAGATTTTAGTTGTTCAACATTATTGCAAAAAAATCTTTTATTCAATTGAGATATTTATATAAAATTAGATTTTAATCTGATATATAAAATGATAAGTTTGTACTTGACATAATTTAAATCCTCTTTGATTTATTTTGAATTAAAATATTTAACCTAATATATATAATGCTAATTTTGTCCCTAAATTAGTATAAACTCATTTCATTCTAATTTGTACTAGAACTAAATCTCAATCTAAACAAAATTTGAGATCCCATATAAATCAGATTTAGCATCCAATTTTGTTTGTGTTTTTTCATTATACCACCTTTAATTAGTTAAGTGATATTTTTATATTTTTAATTCAGCTTAAACTACTTCAAATATAATATATATTTTTCGAATATTATTAATTCTAATAATAAATTTAGACCTAAGAAATTTTTTACAATACATCTAGTAATCCAAAATTCTTTTTACATTTCAAGTAAAAATATGTAATTTAACAAATTTTTAAGAAATTATATGTAATTTTTAAAATTTTAAAAATATATAATTTAGTAAAATTTTAATGAGTTATATATAATTGATCTAAAAATAAAATAATAAAATATAGTTAAATAAAAAACGTTGCTAGAACATCACCTGGCTCAAAACCAGGTCGCGGTGTGAGCGGACCGGCAGCTGAACCCGGTTCATTTGCTTGAAAGGGTAGTTCCGTCCACTCCCTTCGACTACTTCCACCTGTACAAAGGTCTGCGTGCTTCGGGCGGTGCAGACAACCACCTGCCGCCTTCCGCGTCCCTTTCCTTCTCCTTTAAATAATGTAATTAATAAATCATCATCCCCCTATGTGGCCCAATCAGTAACCGCCACGTATCATCGTGAATAGAGAGATAAATTAAATTTTTAAAAGATGAAATATATTTTATCGCGGACTCGACCAATTGGAGCTGGCAAACACGGGTATGGGCAAATCCTGATCCGCACCCGACAACGTCTTCCGCATCTGTATGAAAAGCTAGACGGATCCGCATCCGGAAATCTTCTATATTGTTTGGACTTTGGAGAATTATCGAGGGTAGTTCCGTGCTTTCAGTTTTCGTTCGCTTTTTCCAGGTACGACCTCCCCGTCCTGAAGCGTCGTGGATCCGAGACCGGGGCCCACACGGCTTCCCTTAACGTGACCCAGATTCAGCCCGTCGAGTCCACCACAGTCCAACGGTTGAAACTCCTCCACCTGGCCCTGCCATCTACGGCGGAGATTAACCTTTATCTCTCGCCATCTAGCGCCGCCCCAGCCGTCGGATCTTGCGCCTGAGAATCTGAGATCCGCATCGCCAGAATCCGCAAGCGATTCCCGTGTAGGGCCGCGGTTCCTCGACATGTAAGCGCGTTCTGGAGGAAACGACATGGAGGATAAAATCCAATGGGCGAGAAATCGGATCCACATATGTGGCAAGATATGGATCCGCCTTGTGGCTATGGATCCTTTGCTCACACTTGGTCCTCCTCGAGAGCACCACAGATACGCATACAGCTTTTCTTTGTTTATTTTTGAAAATTATGATCTTATTTTTAATTATATTATTGTGCTTATAATTAAATGATTAAAATCAGTTCCGCCGTCTGTCCTACTCTAATTAGTAATTTCAATTTTCAAAAGGGAACTCCATACTCACGCTGTTGGCGGAGCACCAGGGGACAAACTCAACTATTGCTTTGAGATTCGATTTTACAAGCTCCGCTTCCCAGGCAGATCAACGGCTGAGATTTCGTCGTACGAAACCCATGTAGGACAGATTCCATCGCATCCGAATCCCTTTGACACCGAGGCACTGCCAGCATCGCCGAGAACTGGTGGCCGCGTGCCCGAATCCTTCAGTACAATCCCGCCATCCATCGATCCGTCAATCCGTCACGCCGAAATCTAACGGCCTATATTCATCCAGCAGGCCACGAAGCCGACGAGAACCTCGCTTTGAAGGAAAAAAATATTTCTCTTCACAGCTCAAAAAACAAGAAGAAGAAGACGAAGAAGAAGAAGATGGGGACGATGGACGAGAGAGAGCGGCAAGTGTTCCTCGCGAAGCTGGCGGAACAGGCCGAGAGATACGACGGTAGTGATTTCGCTCGTGTTTTTTTTTTTTTTATTTTTTTTTGAATCTTTGATGTATTGCTTTGAATTGGATGTGAGATGGAGACGGAGCTGGGATTTTTTCGATTTTTTTGGAACCTTTTGATTCTTTTTGGTGAATGGATTGATTGGTTTGTATATCGAAATCCATTTTGATCTGTTTTCTTGGTTTGTGAACGTTATAAGGATTCTTTTTACTGTTTTTGTGGTTTTAATTTGAGCATATTTGCTTGTTAATTTGCTTTTTTAGCAGTTTGATGAGAAAGGAGATTTCTAGGTAAATTTTGGCGTACGTGTCTGATTTTTTAATTCTTATTTTTGCTGGGACTGATATGCTAAAGTGTGATTGGAGGGAATTTTTTTCTGCGGTTTATTTCTGTTTTGGAGAGAATTTTCTTCTTAGTTGGTGGTTTTTTGGCATTGTTTAGTGTGTCATCTGCTGAATCCATGTTATGGATTTTATTGTGTAGAAAGTGGGTTTATTTGTTGATTAGTATCTTAATATGTCAGCAAATTTAGTCTTATGTAACCACTGATTTTATTGGTGAAATTTTCACTTTTATTACAGTGTTGGTGTTTATTCTTAGTGTTGATTTCTATCCATTTATTTGAGATCTACCTCAATTATGTATTACTGATTATGTTTGTTTTGATTTTTTTAAAAAATAATTCTTTTATCTATGTTTAATTCTAGTCATAATATTCACTCTTAAAATTAACCTTCTATTTTCGGATAAAAAAAATTGCATTTTTTATTGTGTTGTTAACTGATTCCTCTTGTTTTGACCTGATTCTGCAGCAAAGAAAATGATCTTTGCTTTCATTTTTCAGAGGCATTGGTTTGAGCAGATGATATGATCCATGGTTTCATATTTGTTTATTTCATTCATCCCCCACAATTCTTTTTATTCTCTTGCATAATAAAATTTTGTCCGATAACTTCTGAACATAGGTTTTTTTTTTATTCAAAGAAAAGTTACACATTGATCCTGAAAATATTAATGGTACATAGCAAAATATTAATATATATATTATGTATATTTTCAATGCAAAATTTCATAAAATAATGTGATTTATGTATTAATTGGATATATTGCCTTTTGAGTATCTGCCAAATATCTTTATGCAATTGCAGTTTTTTATCATCACAAATTAGAACTATTTTTTTATAGTCTTTTGTGGTTTGTTCTATTTGATTCATTCTTGTGAGTATCCTATCAGCAAGGTCTTTCATTTTTTTTTTCTATGAGTGAATAATTTGTCCAACCCATAGACTGAATTTGAGTGGTTGATTTATAAGTAATTTTATTACTCGATTTGTAATCTTTGCACTTTTCATTCGGTTCATAAACTTTCATTTTACTCAATCCAAATAAGAATAAGAAAATTGAATTGAGTTTTTCTAATTCTCTCATTATCCATTTTCTAATTACTTTGATAGTCCATCCTAAGTTGCTGAGGAAAAAGGATACATTCACCTGACAATACAAAACACAAAGTGCCCTCCATTGACTCTTCTTATATTGATAGAAGAACTTAATGGCCTTGCCACTTGTGTTGCAGAAATGATTGAGTATATGAAGAAGGTTGCTAGGATGGATATTGAACTGGTGGCGGAGGAGAGAAATCTGCTGTCGGTTGGCTATAAGAATGTTATTGGTGCAAGACGAGCATCTTGGCGGATCCTCTCATCACTTGAGCAAAAGGAAGAAACAAAGGGGAATGAGTATAATGTCAGCCAGATAAGAGGCTATATGCAGAAAGTTGAAGATGAACTCACAAAGATCTGCAATGGCATACTATCTATAATTGCCATACACCTCCTCCCCTCATCCACTGCTGGAGAGTCCATTGTGTTCTTTTACAAGATGTGATTTTCTTTATTTGGTTTCATCGGTTTCCTTTTCATTCCATTCATCTATTTTGAGGGTGCAAGGAGGGCCATACTGGCGTATCCTCTCCTTCAACCAATTGATCTGCAACACCTTAACATTTATGTTTTCTTTTCTATAAATGTGATGCAGTTATCAAGCACATTTAATTTGAAATGTTACAGTAATCTTTTCTAGCCAAGTCCTTGAAGTTGCTATTCATTTGGATGCATAATAATTTAACTGTACATGATATGTTGGACACAAACGTACCAGTGACACCCTAGGACATGGACATATATTGTCAAATATGGGAAATCCAAAAACTATAGGGAAAATGCTTTTAATGATTTGTTTTCTTGAATATTCTTGTATGTAGACAATGTATAATCGGATAGTGGTACTTCACTAATCAGTGAATTGGCTAATGCAAATTGGTTTATAATCAATTTAACCTAATTGACAATGGATATTTCATCTTTAAGTCTCCAAGAAAACATTAGACACAGCATAGACCCTTTAGCTGCACAATTGACATGACGTGTCCATTAAACCATAGTTATTGTATTCTCTTGTTTCAAATATGTATATTTGTAAACTTGACTTGATGTTGTGAATTTCATGACAATAAAGTTTTCCCTGTTATGTCTAAGTAATTTGAGTTTTCCCTTATAATTAAGATCTGGTACTAGTCATTTCTAGTCAGTAGTTACACAGTACATCAGATATGCCAAATTTGGGTGTTCGGTTGCATTAGATTTTTAGACCATCATACATGTCAATTTATTTGAGAACCAGAACTAGACATGTGTTCTAGCCATACATACCAGAGGGCAAGTTTTTGACATGTTTTAAATTTGGTAGGCAGATCTTCCTGGGAATCTAGGTTTCAAATTAACTTTTCTGGATAGTCTTTGTTGTCTGGAAATATTTGGAGCTAATTTGGTTTATGGCTCTATCTTTACTCTTATTGCTTCTCACACTATTATGCCAGGAAAGGTGATTACTATCGATATTTAGCTGAATTTAAGACCGGAGAACAGAAAAAAGAAGCTGCCGACCAGTCACTCAAAGCTTATCAGGTGTACGAAATTTACCTCTATTTGTGTTCTTAAGTTCTGTCTGAAACCTGAAGGCCTATTGAAGCTGACTCTTGCTCCCATGCAGGCTGCTACAAGTACAGCTATGACTGAACTGTCACCTACTCATCCAGTTAGGCTTGGACTTGCCCTTAATTTCTCTGTCTTTTACTATGAGATACTGAACTCACCTGAGAGGTCAGCAAGAACTGAGTCTTTTTTCTCATCTCCTTCAATTATGTTTTTGCCCACAATGCTGGTATTGTTTATAGCCTAATGTTTTCTGGTACTGATGTATTGTGAGCCTCTAAACTATTCTTTGTTCAATGATGACACATATCATACACATTCATGGAAAAGTTAGATTGGTTTGATACCCAAATTAGTTTTTGCTTTGTTACATGCTATTAAAGGTTAAGACATATTCTCCATTGCTAATGTAGATTTTCCACTTTCCAGGATGGAAAGTTTTAATAGTTTAATTTTATCTAGCCATGTAGCCAATTCTTATCATTGTAGAAGTGTCTGTGGACTGATCAATTGTATCAAGGATTATTTTGTTATAATTGTTTGAGGAATATAAATTTTCTCCTACACATGGTAATAAAGGCCTTTTGAGACAATAGTGATATTACAGTGCAAAACACACATTATTTTGAATCATATGGTTTATTAGGTTTCCTCCTTTGGTGTTTTAATAGAGCTTGTCATCTTGCCAAGCAAGCATTTGATGAGGCTATGACAGAACTCAACACCCTAAGTGAAGATTCTTACAAGGACAGCACACTTATAATGCAGCTTCTCAAAGACAACCTAACATTGTGGACATCAGATTTGCCAGAAGGAGCAGGTAAAGTTAAAGTTACTTTAGTCCTCTTATCTCTCTGTGTTTTCTTAGTTGTAGAAACATCATCTATTTGCCTGTGGAAAGTTCACTTGCTTTGTCTATGAAGAATTTCTATTGACCATTGATCTTTTCACTTTGTACAGGTCTTGTATGAAGATACTGTCAAAGATTTGAATAAGAATTAAAAAAAAAACTTCAAATTTTTATTTATTTATGAAAATAGATCAATAAAGAATCCTGACATATTTTCCCCTGGACCATTAGATTTTTGCGAATCTGTGGTTGAGAGACTGAAAAAATTGACTGAACTTATTGTAGTTCTATAAATACTACAACTATGTGAATTCATTCTTCATCCCTCCTTGGTAAAAACAATAAAAACAGGTTGTTATCACTATTTCCATTTTTAAGTGCCTACCTTAAGGAAATCACCTATTTATTATGATGCCATTGTTGCACTTATTTCAGTGATAGACCAGCAACTTCAGTTACAGCCTTTACAAAGAAAAGGAAGGGGAGAGTGAGGTTTATATTTTGGGAAAACTAGATGAGATAGAGGAGCTGCAAACAGTTGAATTTAGAAAGTTATTTAGCTGATTTTTCTCCTTTGCTGACGTCTTTAAAATTTGCAACCTTTACTATAGGAATTCCTTTGGTAAGATATTGTGGTTATTTTCCCTTGTTGCTGGCCATTGCCATTGTGGTTATTTTCCCCTCAAGTTGATGAACCAGTTTTGCTGGCCATTGCCATTGTTTTCCCGCTTGTTGGTGTTCAGATCATTTTCTCTCTCTATGGTATGTTGATATTGTTCTTACGTTACCTTTTTAGAGCCAACTTTGTTGCGAAGTTATTATCTGGCTGCCTTGTATTGATGGATATCTTTGCATCTCTCAGTCTTTTCCTACTTTTACTGGTTATTTTTGTTCTTGAGATCATCTTTACATGTTTTGCTTCCTACAACTGCAGGTGAACAATCCAAAGGTACCAGCAATGACATGGAGGTATAAAACTGCTACCAGTAGTAATATCCTCATAAGTAAATAGATCTCAGGTATAGTTGAGTAGGCAGAATGCTGTTAAGTATCAAATTGCAATTTTTCCTCTGGAGCCTCATAGAGCATCTCTTGCATTTTCTCTATTTGAGATATCAAAACCAAAGTTCAATTTGTGGTTTAGATTAATACACCTCATTCGCTTATATCTTTTCTGAGGTTATGTAACCTGAATTTTGCAGGAATAATTGTTCGGCTGGGGTTGCTCGTGGCTCACAAACTGAGAGTTGGGAGATTTTTCGTTGTTTGATGTACATGTATCCATGTGCCTTGTGTAATGTGTTCGGCATGTGAACCCACAGTTTCATATTTTAGAATCCCAAGAAAGATAGTAAACGATATGAGATGTGTTCACAGTTTTCATATCGCTAGTTTGAGAAACCGATGACATATGAGGAGGTTTCCATTGGAGGTCTATTTAAGACTCGGAGATGTTCAGGCGAATGTTATCATGATTTTTGCTTCTAAAACTAGGACTAATGCACTTGGGATTAGAGCGCATATTGCTCAATTATTAGGCAATCAGAGCCTATCTATGCAAGTTGATTCTCAAGTATTGGGGCACATAACCTTGAACATGCCGAAGCGCGCTCAAGAGCTTCTTATTGGCTACTATTCGAAATTTACATCTTTATATAGCGACGAGTAAAACCGCTGATTATTTCTGGTGGAAGAAATTGGATTAAAACTGAAAAACATGATTTCCACGAAACGGTTGATTTGTGATAAACACAAGCAAAATGATTAATCTGTACAAAAAATCCTATGCAATTAATTATTTTACAAAAATTCGTCCGAATTTAGCTTAACGTCAATTTTTTGACCAGTTCAACTTCTCAAATATATAACCTAAAATCAACAATTTTCTTAGTTTCTTAGAATGAAAAATGCAAATAATGTTATGATTTTTTGTTTGTTGAACATGACAGTCTAGCTTTTCGACCAAAATCCAAATCAAGGAAAAAGTGTCTTTTTTTTTTATTGCCATCAAACTCTTTTCAAATAGTTCATTTAAATAAATCAATAATGCATGTGTTTTTGTGTAAATAATGAAAAGACGGTGACTTTGTGCAACATAAATACAAAAGAAGGTAAATTCTCTCTAAATTTACAATAATATAAAATGTCGGGTTCTTTTGCAAAAATCTCTTCAAAGTTTTGGGGGGCGTTATGAAATTATTGAAACTCTCGACATAGGGGTGAGCAAAAAAACCGAAAAACCGATTAACCGAACCGTACCGGTTGAGAACCGTACCGAAAAACCGGTTCTCAGGGCAAACCGGTACGGTTCCGGTTCTGAAATTTCACGGAACCGGAAAACCTGTTCCGATTCCGGTTCCGGTTCCATGTTTTCTGAAAAACCGGTTAACCGAAACTGTACCGGTTTAATATATAAAACCTTAACCTTAGCCCTAACCCTAATTGCGCCGCCTCGGCCTCGCACTCGGCCTCGCCCTCGCCCTCGCCCTGACCACGCGCTCGCAGCAACGCGCCGACGCCGCCGCCTCGGCCTCGGCCTCGCCTCGCCCCCGAGCTCGCAGCAACGCGCCGACGCCGCCTCGGCCTCGCCATCGCCCCCGAGCTCGCAGCGACGCCGCCTCGCCCTCGCCCTCGCCCCCGCCCCCGAGCTCGCAGCGACGCCGCCTCGCCCTCGCCCTCGCCCTCGCCCCCGAGCTCGCAGCGACGCCACCTCGCCTTCGCACTCGCCCCCGCGCTCACAGCGACGCCGCCTCGCCCTCGCCCTCGCTCTCACCGGTCGTCGCGACGCCGGAGCTCCGGTATACCGGTTTTAGAACCGGAGCCGAAAAACCGGTTTAGAATCGAAATCTGATTTCGGTTCTAAAATGAGAAAAACCGATTCGGGTTAGGATTTAGGGTTTAGGGTGAACCGATTTTGCTCACTAGGAATTGTCACATAAATGTTTAATATTTAAGTCCTCTGCGGGGTTGGAGAGAGATGGCGGCGGCCGTGGCGTTCAGATGGGTATTGCAGCTGCACAGAGACGTGCCGAGAGCTGCAAGATTCTACTCGGAGGGGCTCGATTTCTCCATCAACCTTTGCACCCTCCGCTGGGCAGAGCTCCAGTCCGGACCCCTCAAGCTCGCCCTAATGCACTCCTCAAGGTCAATTCCCTTCTTTTCTCGCCTCAAATACCTCGATTTCCATGCCTACGGTTCTATTCCCGCGTGAAACATTAGAATGAATCATAATTGAAGCGAATTGTTGGATAAAAATCGATCCAAACCTGCTATAAATTTGTGACAGATCACAATTGAAAAAGTTAGTTGCTTTTTGTTCTTCCTGTTAGATCTCTATGTGAATTTTCCAATAATAATGCATATTTTTTGTATTTAATCATTCTTGCTTTTAAGAAATTGCTTCAAATGATCTTAATGTAAAGATCCAATTGAAATGGTACATTCAGTGTTTAATTCTGTTGACATGCATTGTAATGTATGCGTTTCCTGTAGCATTATAACATGCACAATTTTCCGAGAGAAGAACTTCATGAGGTTTATTAGATTGTTGAGAAAATTTTCTGTTGGAATAAAATTTAGGGATCGACCGCTACAACTTTCTGAAATCAAGACCGATATATGATTGCGCATCTGTGCAATTGGGGAAGGAACTTCTGCTTTTGTGCATAGGAAGAAAGGAAACATTTAACGAAGAAAAAGGAAATCAGCAACTGAGTTATAGAGGAAGGTTTAGAAATGGTTGTGCTTATAATTGACATGCTTCTGTCTGGAATGAGCAACATTTGGTTCAAATCAATCTCCTTTCTTTTCCATATTCTCCTTTGGGTTTTGTTGCACGTACATTTCCCATCTCAATCAATTCACTGTAAAATACTAGAAGTGCCATATGGTCAGCATTGTTCTGCGAGGTTTGCTGACATTTATAGCCATATAGTCAAGATATATGCTACGTATCTTTTGTTGAGCAGCAATTGGCAATTTCTTTCTCAAAAATAAAAGAGAAGCAATCTTCAATTTCTGCATATTAGCCTGTCTATTTTTTGACAGACATTATTCATCCCTCGCTTTACTTTTTGCTATGCTGTTGCATTTCCTTGATTTCTCAGCTGTCAGGTTTTTACTCTCTTATTGGTTTAACTATGTTGTTACGGGTCCATCCATGAGATTGTGCTTACCTTTTTGTGACAATTTTAGTTCCTATAATTCAAGGGCTATGTGAATTTGTGATGTAGCTAGTCTGACACAGATATGTATACCATCACCGCATTTTGAGGTGAAATTTTGCATGCTTATTAACTTTGTGTCAAAATTCTTAAAGGCTTCCATTACTTAAATTCTATTCATCAATTTCTGCTGCCCATAGAAATATGAAAGATTCAAGTGGCTGATACTTGTCTGCATTCTGTGCTCATTTCTTGTACAATACACAGTGGAACCTGATGAGCTTATTATTCAGAATTTTTTTGGTGTTTACAGTGATCTTGCCATGCAGAAGGGGTACTCTTCCATGCTATCCTTTACAGTTACTGATATAAACAGCACAGTAACAAAATTGATGGCATTAGGAGCTGAGCTAGATGGCCCGATTAAATATGAAATTCATGGGAAGGTAATACTCCTATTCATAATAAAAGAAACCGGAAAAAAAGTCATCTAATATTTGCTGCTCAAACTTGTTGGTTGATTATGCAGGTTGCAGCCTTGCGTTGCATTGATGGGCACATGTTGGGTCTCTATGAACCTGCATGATATCATTGAATGAGTTGTGAGCCTGCAGAGATCTGAAAGTAGATTGGATTAGGCCCTAAAATATTGAAGATTCTTGTGTTGCAACCAAGTTGGGATGGACTGATCGCCAGCAATGGGAGCTTCTTCTCCTGCTTCAGATCCTTGCTTTGGATCGCCTCTGATGTCTGGATGGGTTTTGTTGAGACAAACCAGCGACAAGTGAGCACATGATACAGAGAGTATAAATAGGTTAAGCTTGTCTGTGAAGCCTTCACTCAGAGATGTTGATTTTGCCACAGATTGATATCATGGTTGTCAATTGATCTTTAATGTATGTTAAATGATTCCAGGATGTGTTTCAGCTATCTTCCTTTCTACTTGATATATTGTTTCTCTTATATCTTATGTTAAGAGTTCCAACCAGCGAGGCCAACAGGTAAACAAAGCCCAATCCCATACTATTGGTTTGGGCCTCTTTTCCAGGTTGGATGTTCCATATTTGACTGTGTAGTGTTTTCATTGCAGGCCTACATTCTCTGGCCTAGAATCTCAAATTTATTCCCGTGCAACTAGAATATAATTCCCTCAAGAGGGCAACAAGTTTGATGTCAACAAGCATAATTCATCCACTACACATAGAGAAGGGGAATCCCCAAATTGCAGTTCGTTATGGAAAGTTATTACATTGTGATCTGGCTCACTTCAAAAGCAAAGATGACAGAAGAAAAGAATGCAATGAGGCAAAGAACAAGCCTCAAGGACATCTTAAATCATGGGATACCACCCAGCAGTGCATGAGCACTTCAAACTGCCTTCTCCCAAAATTGAGTAGCAAATCACTGTAAGAATACGAATGTCCGTTGCCCAAACTACAGCAAAATTGAGCCATACTAGGGTACAAATATTTGTTGGAAGGCAATTTCTTTCTATTCACTCTACTTTAAGGACTATCTTCATGAACTCATAGACAAAGTAACTAATGGAGGCTGATGGCAGAACCTGAAAACAAAAAGAAGATGACAACAAAATATCTACTCATAATTAGTATGGCACACAAAAGATTAAGGTGAAATGTATTCCCAGCTGCGTGGGAAAAAAAGAAAATGCAAAACAAGATTGAATGAAAAAGCAAAAATATCAGCTCAGGCATTTCATTGTATTCTTCATACAGAATGACTGCAACATGTTTCTCTTGTTTTTTTTGCCATTTTTAATAAAGAAATGAGAGATATATTGAGTAGTGAACATAGTATTCCACTGCACAGCTATTAAATTGAAGTTAAAGACATCAGGCTTACAGGCAGTCACAAGAATTCCAACTTAAAGTCATCCCGTTTTCTCTAGGTAGGAAACACAAGTGGGGAACTGTTAAAAAGGTTCAACTAGCATATGCGCAATTGATAAGCATATGGAATTTATTCAAGCAAATTAGAGATCATGAGAATCAAATTTTTATATGTGCTTTCAGCAGAATCAACAACATATGCCTTGTCCGAAGTGTAATGCTTTTTCTACCTCCTGATTGGATCCATTTAATGCACACAGAAAAACCATTAAATGTTACAAACAAATCATACACTGCACAACCACCTATTAAGGTCACTAGCCTCAGAAAAAAAAAAAATCTAATATGGCGAGACCGAAAAGTCGCAACACCAAATAACCACTGTGATTAAGCACTTTACAAATGCTATGACTGGTATGGAACTCTGTGGGCTATGAAAGCTACAAGTTTAGTGATATGAACATTCACAAATAAGTAAGGGGCTGGTTTTTAATTGCAAACAAAAGCAAAATATAGACTATGCAAATGTCATTGATTGCTAAAATGGATTTTCTATGATGGCAACAAAACACTAATTACATACATCATGAAGGACTCAGAAGTCTGAGTGCTACGCTTGGGCTCTCAAAGCCTCATTTTATGTTCAGAGGCAGTACCCATCAATTAGCATCACTAAAATAAAACTAAGAATTAGCTGATACTTTTATGGAAATATCACAAATCTTTAGAGATACCTGTAGCAAGCTGGGAATCAAGCCAGCATAAAGTGCGGGAACTCCACCTCGTTCAACAATCTTCATACAAGTTGCAAATGCATTTAGTTTTGTTGCCTGAACCTGCAACTGAAGCTGTCTCCGAACAACTTCAAATGGATACGTGGCTGCCTCAGCACAAGCACCAGCAATGGCCCCATAAAGTAAAGTCCTCATAGGTCCCAACTCCAGTTGATCCAATGCATTCATTTCTTCACCCTCTTGCTGTTTCATCAGAGCCATTCTTTTCATTCCTTCTGGAGAATGAAGATAGGCTGACTTCAATATATCGTAGACACCATAGAAAACTGCACCAGAAGGAGCCATGCTGATAATAGAAGGTACCAATCCCTTATAGAGAGAAAAGAAACCCTCTGTCTGAACCATGTGACGGAAAACACCAATCACACCACCCAAAACTTCACCACCAGGTGCAACCATCTTTGTTCGGATCTGAATGACAATTTTGAGAAGAAGAACTTATATGTGACGTGAAATGCAAAAAAAAAAAAAAGAATGAAGATCCATCCAGAAAAAAAACAACACAAGTTTTGTTCTAAATCAGCTCATCAAGCTACTAGCAAAAGCTTAAAAAAAAAAAAACCACTTTTTTTATTCTTATCATTCCCAGAACACAGATGAAATAGATGATAAATCTGCAAAAAATTTCAGTGAAGCCTACCGTATCCATGGGTATACATAGTATAGTAGCTGTAACCCCAGCTGCAGCACCTGCCACGAATATCTCAAAGTGTGTTGTCTCTTCATTTCCTGACAATATAAGCAACTGTTTTCTATATGTATCATATGCATAAAAATTTACCGCCTTAAATGGAGCGGTCCGTAGAATGTTGACAAAATTTCCCTTCCAGAAGCCTTTAAGACCTTGAGTAGCAGCAATTTTTTTGATGAGCTCAAATAGATTCTTTTGCTCACCACGAACAATATACTCCAGCTTCAGTCTCTCAAGAGGGGCAACAAAAGTCCTGATGTACATGCACATTACAGTCAGGAGCTATGCAAATAAAAATAAAAAAAACACAATCAAGTTCTCATCTTGTTTGAATAACTTAGAAAAGTAAAACCCCAAGGCATTTAACATTAGTTAGTTTTCCACCCTATAGACAACAACATTTTTGAGTATAAGATGGGATCTAAAGCTTTTCTTTCTTCAGCTAAGACGAACTAGGGTAAAAGATGCAGTCAACAAAAACAATGCTCATGATATCCCTTTTCAACTTCAACAAACATTGAAAAACCCATACACACCAAAATAAAGCATCAGTCAGCACTTCTTACCTTTAGCAATATTCGAAGGCACACATAATCCATAGAAGAACTTTTACAAGGACATTACATGGAAAATCCCCAGAAAACCATTTCAATTATCTTAGTTTATGTTGCATAAGCAATAACAAAATGGCCCACCAACATTCTTCATCAATTGCTATACTTAGCCCTGGGGCGCATTAAGAAGCTAAAAACACAAGTCCCAGAGCCAGACCACATTTTTCAAAAATCAACTACTAGCCAACTACTATGAGTGATCCAGTGTTCATACAGCTAATACAACCAAATCACTTCCAGAATCTATCCAAAGAATTCACAATCGATACGAGTTGCGCAACTAAATACATCTACTTGCACACAAAAATTTAGCCAAATAACAAAAAAAAAAAAATCCAACTTTCATCAACATTCCAATATAGAAAGAGAAATCAGATCACCTGGAGACCATCGCCGCCACCGCGCCAGCCCAAAGATGCTTAGTAGTATTCATAGCCCCAGCTCCCGCCCCACGAATCATATCCCTCCTCCTCTCCACCACCACCCCGTCATCCCCTTTCTCATCCTCCTCCTCCGCCATCCCCTGCCCATCCTGCCCCAAAACCTCCACCGTATCCTTCACCGAAAGACTCACCGACAAGAACCCCGCATCCTTAACACGAACGAGGCCGGGACCGACTGCTCCAAGAAGAGCCCTCCCTGAACGAAAACCTCCGTCTCCAGCATCGCGAGCGGAGCTACGAGAGAGGAAGAGAGAGCCAGGGGTCGAAGAAGGCGACCATTCGTGCGGCAATGGGAATATGTGGGAAGAGTGGAATCGAATTTTGGTCTAGGATTTTGATTGGGGCAAGTGGAGGAAGAGGAGGAGATAGTAGAGAGGTAGATTCTTCAAATTGCTGCTGTTGCTTCGTCTCCAACCTTCGCCCTGGAGGATGCTGGCTCTGTGCTTGCTTTAATTGGCGTGCGGTACCCGGACCGTTAAATTTGTCTTGAGATGCGATCGGGGCAGGAGTTCTGCCCGAGGTCAGATTTGCGATCTTTGTAAAGATTTTTTTTCTGCCTTTTTCTCATTATTTTTCTTACAACCACGTATGTGAGCGATTATATAAACTACAGACTTGACAAATTATAGACCTGTTTGGTTCATGATTACTGCAATTGGCGAATTAAAAATCAAATTTGAATTGAATTGATTCCATGCTCATCCAACTATTGAATCAATGTTTGATGAGTTACCATAATAATTCACTCCATCTTAATGATGTTGAATGAAGAAATAGAAATGAGACGATTATTAAAAATCAGTATTTACAAACAGCAAAATTGAGGATTGATCACAATTGTCCCAATAAAATTGGTGAAAAAAATCAGGAATGTAGGATAAGCACTATAACTCATTGCCAAGAGTATCTATATTTCTTTGTGAGGTTGAAGTGTAGCTCTTTCCACAAGGGGCACAAAGAATTGCATACAAGGAGTCATGTACTTTATATGATTACTCAAAACTTTCAACCATCCGCTCTGTAAGGAGGTGGCAATTCTAAATCAACATCATTCTCTAATAAAGCTCCAGACTGAAATTCCAAGAGAACAAACAGGAAGAATAATGCTTTGGATAACCACAAATCAGTAATTGGCACCACATTGTAAGGAGAATAACAACAAAGATCCAATATTCAATATTTTAATAACTTGGCTATATCACATACTTTCTACTTGCAGGTGACAGGTCCGATTTGCACGGCAAGACTTTTGAACTATTAGCAGCATAACTAGCATGTAATCTAGGACTAGATACAATAATTGACAATGTCAATGGTAAGTCTACAACAAAACACACATCTCTCTACAAACACTGAAGAAGTGAATCAAAATAATCTGTTGATGAATTCACCTAGGCTTGCAAAAAATAAACTATATCACCCAAAAATAATATTATATGCTGAAGAAATAAAGACTTGCACCTTTTAAATTTCAAGCTAACATAAATACATAAACAAACAAAATCAATTCTATTTGTGCTGTAGAATCAGGAATAATCAGGTAAGATCTGACCAACATGTAATGAGGCAAGGCATCAGGAAAGGCAGCAGACAATCAAAACACCAGCAGCAATATAAATGACCAATCATGGCCCAACAGCTGCAGCTACAAAGGGCAGTAACAGCTCCCCGACCAACAGTTGATTTCTACCCGAACCTTCCCCATCTTACACTTCACTTTGCTATTCAGTTCTCAACAAATTGAAACACCAGTGTGGAACATAATCAGAGACGAGAACTAGCGAGTAGAACTAAAAAAAGATTAATTAACAGATCCTTACCAATGATGAAACCTCACAGAAAGGAATTACCAAACATGGTATCAGCTGTGGAATGCAGCAATGGGTAATCATACTTAGGCATTGAAACATCAAAAAAGCTGTCATCATCATCACCATCAACATTTCATCATCAACATCATCAAAAGTATAAATAGCAGCAGCTACAGCTTCATCAGCAAGAAGACATCCATTACTAAACGTCTTGCCAGTCAGCCATTAATCAGCTACAAAATTCTTTCTCGAACAAACTAGGAAAGTACAAGATAATAGTCCATCACAAAATTAGAGTCGTACTATAGATAAAATCATGCAAAGCCTCTTAAAACAGTAACATGCTAAGTAACCAACTGCCACAGAGTACATATAAAACATAATAGTCTTCCATAGAAATCCAAGACTACTAGCTACTTACCACAAATGTAAATACAAAAGTACTTGAGACCATATAAAGCACAAAACGGATGCATATGATAGCTTCAATAAAGATTTAAACCTTCAGAAGTCCAGTGCTATGTAATCATTGGTGTTCACATCAATATCGATTCTTTTGAAAGCAAGCCACCATTACTCGAGAAGCATTATTGATCATCAGTCCTGCAGAATAATTTAAAAGAAAATGCAATCATAAAGTTATTAATATATGTCAAAAGCGTTACAACATAATTACCTTGCCAGAACTCCGTGGAGATGGATTCTCAGAATTAGCTCAATGATCAATGGGAGAAATACTTTGGGAAGGTGGAGAATTTCCGCCATTGCAATGCTTTTCAGGGCTAGCATCACGTGATGGAGGAATCCTCTGTCGAGATACAGTCCTCCTAGGGCTATAGCTGTGTCGAGCAGGTGATGCACTGGAAGAATCGAATATTAAAAATTGGCAATGAGCCATACTTGTTAAAATATAGTAAAAATGTACCTGTCAAAAGAATGGCTCCTGCTATCCCTTCGTTCATCATCTGACCTGTCTCTACGATGACGTCGGTCATAATCAGGGCTCATACTGCGACTTCTGCTTCGCCTATAGTAATATTTCTCCCTGTCACAGTACCTTTCACACTCATACCCACCTCTGCTTCGACTGCGGCTTCTTCTTCTGTAATCTCTATCTCGGTAATCATCCCTGTACCTGAACCAAGTATGTCCAACCATTTCAAAAAAGCAGTCAAATACATAAATAGGGCAAGACAACTAAAAAGATGCAGCAAACAGTGTAATGTGCATAGTTAACCTTTTAACCTCTCACTATCCTATTTTGCTTGCAATATTTTGTACACTTGCATGGAATTTTTGACTTGAACCTACTAGCACTTGATGGTTCCATGAAACCAACTTTCCTAGAACGATGGTATCGATTCTTGACATGGTTTGAAGAAATTACAAAACTGTATTACAAATTGATATAGCAGATCCAAAAGCTATCACTAGTAGCCACTGGTTTGAAGAACAAGATCTTCTTAGAAAGCTGGTAGATTTATAATTGTGTTAATTAATCCTAACATATCATCACAGAAGGAAAGGAAATTTAACCAGTAATGAGGCCTCAAATCTATTGACCAGAAACTGATGAGTAGAGAAGCCCTAGTGGTGACAGAACACCCATAAATATAACCGTCTACAATGCCTTTCAAGAGACTTTGAGCATTATCCAGACAGAGATGCATAAGACAAGCACACCAAGTTCAAATAACATGTATAACAATTGATAACATGTGACAAGTCCAAAAGCATGTGAAAAAAACAACTTTTAATACTGGTGAATTTCCCAGGTAAAATCAAATCAATGCATTCTGCTTCCCCTTAGGCAGAGGAATCAATGCCACGTTCTGCCACACTCAACAATTTGCATCAAATTATGTCGTTCACAATAAGGCTTACCTTGGTCTAGGGCTACGGCTCCTTGACCTACCCTTTGATTTGGGGACCACTTCAACAATCCTTCCTTTATGACTGCTAGTATTGCAACACAAAAAACAGTAAGGTTACCCAGGCAAGGTACATATGAATGAACAACAAATACATCAATTTTTGTAGCTTCATCTTGGCATGACCCTTGTAATGGTTATTGAAGCACCAGAGACATATGAATACTATGATTAGACTAGAGCAAATATGCAACAAATATATCATTCTTGAATGCCAAGTGGTACATTCGTCTGATCGTATAACTAATTAATTGGTAATTATACGTTCCAACTAAAGCAAAACAAAATCAAAACTAATCAATGAACAAGAAGGAAGAACAACAAAATTCAATTTCCAACAAGAAAGAAACAATCTCTAACCAAAACATTAGCTTGCTCTGACCTATCAATTAATCCATAAGGAAAAAAAGTTAACTTACATTCGCTCCGCATTGGGCCCATACTTTGCAAACTGAACCATAATATTCCGACCATCAACATTCCTTCCTGGATACAAAATAATCCAAAATTTAATAACACCAACCCTTCATCAACGAAACAAGGGAGCAAACTCACCATCAAGTCTTTCAACAGCCTTCTGCGCCTCATCCGCATACTTGTACCTCACAAACGCGAACCCTCGCGAATCCCCAGTCCTAGAAAGTTAGCCTCCATCAATACAACCAAAAAAAGCTTGAAACACATTCCCCAGTACAAAAACTCGAAATAATCCGAGAAGCACCAGCTTTGCAAGCTCACCTGCGATCCCTCGGAATGAAGACATCGACCACCTTGCCGTACCTATCAAAGAGCGGATACAGATCATCCGCCGTCGTCCCTGCGCCGAATTCGAAACAAAGAGAACAGATCATCAAGCAATCGACGCCGAAAACCGGGGAAGGGACCAAGTGGAGGAGAGAGAGGGCACTTACGGAAGGTGATGTTGAGGACGAGGAGGGAGTAGGTGTCCCTGATGTCCGGTGGGCCGGATCTCCCGAAGTGCGACATCCCCGCAGACCAGAAGAGGGAGAGGGACGAACTCGAGGAAGATCAGGGTCACCGCTTCCAGCGAGAAAGAGAAGGTTCGCGAAGAAGAGAGCGCCGTGTGTGGGGGTTATCTAGTAAGAGGTGGATAGGGTGCGGGTCGTCACGTTGTCGGATTTGGTTGGATGCTATTATTAACGGGTCGGATGGAATAATCGGTTTTGTAAAAAGCCCCCCACGAATCTATGTAACTGTGTAGGCAGTCTCATTCTAAAAACATACGAAGAAAAGGATTTTTTGCATTATACCTCTACAAAACCTAGAAATGGTTCATATACCTTCAAAATAATGGTAAAAGGATATTTTTTACGTAAAATTATTTTTTTAAACAACAGTTGGATAGTTATAATAAGTTCGTATGTAATGTTTAATAAATTTATAAATTCAAATTTAATTAAACTTATTACTATATTATGGTTTATCAAGATTAAACTTTATTAATTATGAAATTGCTTTACAAACATAGTTTTATAGAAAAAAATTATTAAATTTGTTATACATATCTCAGATAACTATAATATTTATACATAACCTCCTAATTTTTTAAAAAATACATATAAAATTCTCTTTCATCAAAATTTATTAATAATCCTTTAGCTTGTCAAACTTATTTCGCTGTAGATTATTAAGTCCTCTGATTTGAGTTAATGATTAACTTTTAAAATAATTTTTGAGTTGATCAGTGAAGTTTTTTCCATTTAAAGAGACTTCATAAATATTTTTAAGCATTTTATCAAATATTAATTTATATATATTATTAGTTATGCATCACGAATTATAGAATTGGAACTCAGTTTTTAACAAAAAATGATAATAAAAACATATTATTGACATGATGAATAGTAATTTTTAAACTTGGTATCTAACATATGAGAGACTAAATATATTTTTTCTATAATTATGAAAAATTAAGGTCATTAGATTGGCTTTTTATGAATGGTTTAATTAATTCAAGTTTTATAAAAAGTCAGCAATGTCAAAATTAAATATTTTAATATTGTCACAACTTTTGTGATTTTAAAAATTTCAACAAACACTTATTATATTAAAAGATATAAATGATTACAAGAAGATAAAATATAAAAAAATAAATTGAAGTACAATAATATAAATGGAACATAATTATCATAAAAAAATTAAATATCATTAATTATTTTCATATATAAATAAACATTTTATATGAAGAAAAGAACAAGGGGTCATGGACAATTTTGAAAGATAGAGAGAATTATTGATAAGCTTGAAAATTTTTCGGATGATTATTTATAATTTTTCCCGAAACAAATGTTGCAACTTAAAGGGTTGATCCGTAAAATAGGACACAACTCAAGGTTAGATGCAAAAAATTATTTTTTATTTTCACATAAATTCCCGGTCCCCGCCCCCCCAAATCAGAAAACTCTATCGCTCGGTGCTACTCTGCACTCCCCTCCCCCTCTTCGCTGGGGTTTGGACTCCGTCTCTCTTGCGATCTCTGGAGAGTCTCCGACCGCGTCCCTTTTGCCCTCTCCGACGAGTTTCTGATCGCGTTCCTCTCTTCCTCTTTCCCACCGCGGTAATTCTTTGTTCGATTTTTCGCTAATTGACTTGACTTTTTCTCCGTGTTCAGGGGAAGCTCGTTCCGAGGGGCCTTCTTCGGATCCTCTGCAATGTCTTCTTCGTTTGTTTCCCCAAATGGTTTGTTTTCTTTCACCGAAATGCTGTTTCTATTTCGCGCTTTTGTTACCTGTGTTTTTTACTTGATTTCCTGTAGTGATTTTTGGCGCATTGACTCCCATGATCCATTGTTGGTTTTTTACTTAATTTCCTGCAATTTTGATATGAGGGTTTGAGTCTTTCTGATTGTCCTAGGATTTTTCGGGCATTGTACTCTTGTGAACCCTCGGTCGTGGTAGTCGTTATGAATTCTGATGTTCATTCGCCGAAGGCTGGTTAGTCACGCTAGTCTCACAATGGGCATGACTTTTTCATGTACCTGCTGAGTTCTGGCTTCACATCGACAAAACATTCAGGACCATGAGTTGCCTCAAGAGGCCTTGTTGCAATATTTGAAAGGGAGGTGGGGGAGTAGGCCCCTATGGTATATCACGCTTTTTGCCTATGCCATGTCATAGCATTATTGAACTACTGTTTTGATAACGAGTTGACTAGAATACTTCAGTGGCCTAGAAACTCGTTAAAAAGTCAAGTAGAGTGAAACGGAGGGCTTATGGTCAAGCACCCGTAGACTGAACGTTAAATCTAGTCTCCTTTTGGATTTCATCCAGGATGATGTTTTCTTAATATTGTTTTTCTTTGGGATTTTATAATGCTAAAATTTGGGGCTCTAATGCAGTAAGGGTAATATATGTCTGTTGCTGTTATTATAAGATAGGGGATGAGATTTTATAGAGCAATCTGGAAACAGGTGCATTGCTGAACTATGTAAAATTCTCATAGCTTCTCTTTTTTTTCTTTTTAATCTTCAAATTTGTTTACTAAATTTTGAATTTTATTGCTTGAATCTCCACACTACTATCATATTTACATGCAGACATAAACCTTCATCTTAATGGCAAGTTTGGGTTCAAGCCCTCAGTGTTTTTTTTAAGTGTATGGTGTTCTTGTTTCGCAAAGCTTTTACTTTTATTTCCTCTTGCAAGTTTCCCTCCACAATTTTGGTGATTGTAATCACTGAGACGGAAGGACATCGATGTGAGATTGGTTGTTTGTTAGGCATCTTGTGAATTACATTAAGGTAACTGTTGTACAACGGGATCAATAATTGTATTAGTTAACTTCTCTATAGGTGGTGAAAACTAGCTTTTAAAGCTTGAGACTGATATCTTGGTTTTTTAAACAGCATATGCCAAGCTAGAAGCTTAAGAAAAAGCATCAGATGGATACCTGATTAATAGTGTTTGGGACTAAAAACAGGGAAAGTTACAGAATTGGGTAACTGTGGTCATTAATATCTAACTATTAGGAAGTCAAAAGTAAAACATTACGTTGTAAACAAAAAAGAATTGGTGAGATGAGTGGGATGATATGTTGAATTTTTAATAGTGGAGATTTTATCTTTGCCATTGGATGACTCTCAAGTAAAAACATTCAAGAAGTTGTATTTAAAAGTTTCTATACATTTTGGGCATAGGAGTATATAGATTTTTGCATTTGAGAATTGCCCATTTCTCTGAACATTTTTATATTGAAATAAATAGCTAAAGCACTAGAACAATGTTTGGAGTGACTAGTGGACAAAAGAACTATGGGTTTGGACTATGTCAATGGATTACACTACATGTTTAACTTTGGAATTCTATTGATTTCCAGCTTTAAGTTAAGTTAATTTGTGACTTATAAGGAAGAAACTATTTAGGTGAACCTCTTTATCTGTTGGAGGATTAGGTGATCTAGTTATACAGTTTGCGAGGAAAATGCTGTGAGATTGTAAAAGGTGTACGAAAGTGCATTTAGGGAACAAGAGAATGTCCTTTGTAACGATGATTTGTTCTGCCAGAAAAGAAAAAATGGACTTCAAGAAAGCCATTGATATGTGATAACTTTTATTGAACAATTAAATGTCCCTAGAACCTGGCATTTTTTTTTTTGTTTGTTAACCAGTCTCAGTGACCCTATTTTTCTGTGAAATGCAGCAGGTGCTTGAATTTTGGTAGCATCATATGGTCCACTGATACTGCTTTATTTCTACAAGTCAAATTCTGTTAACCTTGCATTTTCAAATTTGTTGGCATATTCAGCTGTTCATGGAAGTTCTAAATTAGAAGGTTTAGACCATGGAAGAGTCAGTTTATAGGTTTTCTGTTTAGGAGAGCTGGTTCTAGTGTCTTTCCTTCCTCATTTATATTGTTGAAGGTTCGTTGTGATCTTCAATTTGTAAAAATTCAAGGGTTGGTATATAAAAATCCAAATTAAAACCTTGAATTTACAATTTATAAATAAGTTCAAATTTTATCATTTTTTAAATAAAATTTAAAAAAATATTTTGAAGGTTTTCAAACTTTATAAAATTTTAAATTATAAGTTTAATAATTGCACATTTATAGATAAATCCTTCAAATATTTTTATTTATAAATAAGTCAAAATTTTATCATTTTTCAAATATAATTTCACAAAAAGGATCTTGAAGGTTTTAAAACTTTATAAAACTATAAAATACAAGTTTAATATTTATATATTTACAAATAAACCCCTCATATATTTTTATTTATAAATAAGTCCATACTTTGTGATTTTGCAAATCGAAACCGAATCACATCTACCACATAAATATTCAAATTTTTATTTAGATACAGATGAGATATGCTGGGTGAAATCGTACAAATTTTAAAATTATAGTATTTCACAAAACCACAAAATATATGGTGTTACTTGCAAAATTTTCATTTCAGGAGCTGATTTATATATTTAAAAACATTAGGGATATTTTTCTAAAATTAGTTATAGGGACTTATATGAAAATTTTTTAAATCTTCAAGATCACTTTTGTAAAACTTTATTTAAAAAATAATAAAGTTTGGACTTATAAATTAAAATATTTGATTAGTCTATTTGTAAATATATAAATATTAAACTTGTAATTTAAATTATTAAGGTTTAAACTCTTCAAGGTCTTTTTCGTAAATGTATGAATATTAAATTTGTAATTTAAAATTTTATGGAGTGTTTATTTTAAAAAATTAAAAACCTTTAAGATCTTTTTTGTGATTTTTTATCTAAAAAATAATAAAAATTTGGACTTATCTATAAATAAAAATATTCAAAAAATTTATTTGTAAATATACAAATGGGATAATTACAGATAACCCCCCGTAATTTGCCTTAATTACGCATAACCCCTATAGTTTCCGTAATTACCCACATCCCCCTAAATTCGAAAATATTTACCCACACCCCCCTGATTGTTATTTAATCAAAATTTTGCCAAAAAATTCCGATTTTACCCTCGATTTTCTGCAAATAACACCCTGAAATAACTCAGATTTACAAAAAAGTCCTCGGAATTCGAATTTTTGCAAATAAACCCCCGAAAATTATACTGATTTACAGAGAAGTCCCCGAAATTTGGATTTTTGCAAATAACACCCCGAAATAACTCAGATTTATAAAAAAGTCCTCGAAATTTGAATTTTTACAAATAAACCCCCAGAAATTATTCTGATTTATAGCAAAGTCCCCGAAATTCGGATTTTTGGAAATAACACCCCATCGCGCGGGCGGGAGCGGAGGAGGAGGTCGGCCGCGGGAGCGGAGGCGGAGGCCGGTGGTGGGAGCGGAGGGGGAGGCCGGGGCGCCGGTGCGTCGAAACCCGGGCGCGGAC
>RXID01022143.1:15258-42075 GCA_005019695.1 Trichopus zeylanicus subsp. travancoricus | reverse complement strand
ACTACTACTACTGCTGCTAACACTGCTACTGCTTTTGCTGGTACTGGTTCTACTATAACTACTATAACAACTTCTACTTCTCCTAATACTAGTGCTGCTACTCCTACAGCTACTACTGTTGTTGCTACTACTACTACTTCTACTACTACTACTGCTGCTACTACTACCCCTACTACTGTTGCGGCTACCACTACTACTATTTCTATTGCTGCTGCTACTACTACCACTATTATTGCTTCTAATACAATTGCTGCTACAACTACTACTACTAATGCTATTGCTGCTACTACTAGTACTGCAACTAGTACTATTGCTACTGCCACTACTAGGACTACTACTGTTGCTACCAATTTCACTACTCCTACTACTACAACAACAACAACTACTACTATAGCAACTACCGCTATGACTATTACTATAGCTACTTTGCTACTACAACTACTATTATTGTTGCTACTACTTCATCTACTACTATAGCTATAGTAGCTACTACAGCAACTGCAGCTACTACTGCTACTTCTACTACTACAACAACTACAAGTGCTAATGCTACTGCTACTCTTACTACTACTGCAACTACTCCTACTTCTACTCCTATGACAACTATTACTACTCCAATGCGTAGTACTACTACAACTACTACTACTACTTCTACTACTATTGCTGCTGTAGCAGCTACTTTTATTGCTACTACAACAATAACAACAACTACTACTACGACTATAACTTTTACTATAACGACTACTACTACTACTACTACTACTACTACTACTACTACACGTACTATTGCAGCTACTTCTGCTACTACAACCGCTAGTTCTATTACTCCCACTATTGCTACTACTACTCCTATTCCTCCTCCTAGTATTGCAACTTCTAACGACTACAACTCCTACACCTACTCTACTGCTACTACTACTACTCTACCAGTACAACAGCTACCACTAGTACTCCTACGACTACTAATACTACTACTACTAGTGCTACTACTACTACTAATACTACAACTTCAACTCCTACTACTGTCACTCCTACTACTCCTACTACTACTCCTACTCCTACTCCTACTCCTACTAGTCCTACTAACGCTATTACTATTACAACAACTACTCCGCCTACTTCTCTTACTATTACAACTATACTACTACTGCTACTACTACTACTATTACCACTACTTCTGCGACTACTACCATAACTACTACTAATACTTTAACAACACCTATTACTCTGACTACCACTCTTACTACTACTCTAACTAATATTACTACTACTATTACTACCATCACTACAATGCCTACTACTGTTGCTGCTACAACTGCTACTCCTACTACTACAACTTCCACTACTACCACTGTTACTATTACAACTACTATTACTATTGCTACTATTGTAGTTACTGCTACTACTACTACTACTACTACCAGTATTACTACTACTACTACTGCTCCTATTGCTACTCCTACTCCTACACTACTCCGGTTAACTAGTATTACTGTTGTTGCCGCTACTATTACTACTACTCCTCCTATTAGTACTCTTACTACTGCTACTGCTACTGCTACTACTACTACTACTACTGCTACTACTACTCTTACTACTATTACTCTTACTACTCTTACTATTACTGCTACTACTACTACTAGTACTCTTACTACTGCTACTATTACTACTACTACTACTGCTACTACTGATGTTGCTGATGCTGTTGCTACTATTCCAGCTACTACTACTACTATTCCAGCTACTACTACTACTAGGACAATTACTACTATTACTTCTTCTACTACTACGACTACGACAACTACTAGCACTACTACTACTAATGCTACTACTCCTACCACTTCTACTACTACAGCCATTACTAGTACTACTGATACCAAACCTACTACTACTACTAATACTACGGCTAATACTACTACTACAACCACTACTACTTCTATAGCTACTAGTACTACTACAACTACTACTAATACTAATCCTGCTACTACAACTACTATGATTACTACTATCACTACTATTGCAACTACTACAACAACTACTACTACTGCTAGTGTCGAAAATACTTCTACTATCGTTACAACTATTGTTGCTCTTACAACTATTACTACTAATACTTCTGCTATGATAATACTTCTATTACTGCTACTGCTTTAACTAATATTAATACAATTTCTACTACTAGTAGTACTACTGTCTCTATTGCTACTACAACTTCTACTACTACTAATGCTACCCTTACAACTTCGACAACTACTGCGACTACTGTAATGAGTACTACTACTACTGTTGCTACTTCTACTACTACTACTGCTACTGCTACTACTGCTGATGCACCCACTACTACTACCACTACTACTACTGCTACATTTGCTATTATATCTAGTACTACTACCACTACTGCTGCTACTGTTGCTGCAACATCTACCTCTACTATTGCGGTTGCTGCAACTACTACTACTACTGATATTGCTACTAATATAATTTCAACAACAATAACTACTTTTGCTATTTCTACAACTCCTACTACTACTATAACGAGTACTACTATGACAACAACTGCTATTACCACTACTACGATGACTTAGACAACAACTACTACGGCTACTACTACAATTGTTGCTATTGTTGTTGCTGCTACTACTACTACCGCTACCCCTACTACTACCACTACTACTGCTCCTACTACTACTCCTTCTACTACTATAGCTACTACTGCTGCTGCAACTACTGCTGCTACTACTACTACAACTGCTACTACTACCACTGCTTCAACTACTATTGCTACTACTGTCGCTACTACTACTACTACAACTACTGCTACTACTGCTACTTCTACTACAATTGCTTCTGCTACTACTGCTACTTCTACCACTAATGTTGCAAATACTACTTCTGCTACTACTACTATTTCTACCACTAATGTTGCTGATACTACAACTACTACTACCACTGATACTGCTACTATTGCTGCTGTTGCTGCTTCTACTACTACTACTACTACCACCACCACTACTACCTGTAGTATTATTATTGTTGCTGCTGCTTCTACTACTACTCCTCCTACAACTTATCCAACTACTACTACTATTGATACTACTACTACTTCTACTACCACTGTTGTTACTTCTACTACTAATAGTATTTCTACTACAACTACTACTGCTGCGACTAGCACTGCTATTGGTACTGAAACTACTGCAACTATTATTATTGCCACTGTTGCTAATACTACTACTACTATCACTCCTCTTTCTCCTCCTAGTCCTCCTCCACCTCCTCCTCCTCCTCCTACTACTACTACTGTTACTACTGCTAATGCTGCTACTGCTACTACTACTACAACTATAACAACTTCTACTTCTACTACTACTGCTGCTGCTACTCTGACAACTACTACTGTTGTTGTTGCTACTACTACTGCTGCTGCTGCTGCTACTACTCTTGCTGCTACTACTACCCCTACTACTGCTGCAGCTACCACTACTACTTTTGCTACAGCTGCTGTTGTCAATACCACGATTATTACTTCTAATATAATTATTGGTACAACTACTACTACTAATGTTGTTCTGCTACTACTAGTACTGCAACTATACTGTTGTTGTTGCTGCGGCAAGTACTACTGCTGTTGGTACCAATTTCACTACTCCTACTACTATAACTACTACTACTGCTACTATAGCAACTACCGCTAGTACTATTACTATAGCTACTTTTGCTACTGCAACTGCTACTACAACTACTGCCACTACTATTGTTGCTGCTACTACTTCATCTACTACTACAGCTACAACAGCTACTACAGCAACTGCAGTACTATTGCTACTACTACCACTACAACAACTACAAGTACTAATGCTACTACTACTCCTACTACTACTACTACTACTACCTCTACTCCTACGATAACTATTACTACTCCAACTCGTAGTACTACTACAACTGCTACTACTAGTACTTCTACTACTATTGTTGCTGCAGCAGTTGCTATTACTACTACTACTACTACCACCACTACTTCTACTACAACCACGACTACTACTACTAATACTACTACTACTACTACTACTACACGTACTATTGCAACTGCTTCTGCTACCACAACCACTAGTTGTATTACTCCCACTATTGCTACTACTACTCCTATTCCTCCTCCAAGTATTGCAACTTCTACTACTACTACTCTGACTCCTACTCTATCGCAACTGCTACTGCTACTACTACTACTCCTACTCCTCCTACTACTACTACTCTAGTAGTAGAACAGCTACTACTAGTACTCCTACGACTACTAATACTACTACTACTAATACTACAACTTCAACTCCTACTACTGCCACTCCTACTACTCCTACTACAACTCCTACTCCTACTAGTCCTACTACCACTATTACTGTTACAACTACTACTCCTACTACTTCTCTTACTGCTACTATTAGCACTACAACTGCTACTACTACTACTATTAGCACTACTTCTGTGACTACTACTACAACAACTGCTACTAATACTTTAACAACACCTATTACTCTGACTACCACTCTTACTACTACTCAAACTACTATTACTACTACTACTACCACTACCACTACAATGCCTACTACTACTGCTGCTGCTGCTGCTACTACTACAACTACCACTACTACCACTATTACAATTACTACTACTACTATTGCTACTACTATAATTACAACTACTGCTACTGCGACTGCTACTCCTAGTACTACTACTACTACTGCTGCTCCTACTGCTACTCCTACTCCTACACTACTCTGGTTAACTAGTACTACTGCTACTGCTGCTACTATTACTACTACTCCTCCTATTACTACTCTTACTACTGCTACTACTACTGCTGTTGCTGCTACTACTCTTACTACTATTACTCTTACTCCTCTAACTATTACTGCTGCTACTACTACTAGTACTCTTACTACTACTACTACTACTACTACTACAGCTACTCTTACTCCTATGGCTATTACTACTATTACAAGTACAACCACTATTATTTCTATTGCAACTAATACTACTAGTATTACTACTATTCCTACTGCTGCTGCTCTTACTAGTACTACTATAATTACTACTATAGCTTCTGCTACTACTATTACTACTACTACTACTACTACTTCTACTACAACTACAACAACTACTGCTGCTGCTACTCTTACAACTATGACAACTGCTGCTACAACTATTACTATCACTACAAATACGGGTACTACTAGTACTACAACTATTGTGATTGTTACAACTACAACAATTGCTACTACTCTTGCTGCTACAACAACTACTACTACTACCACCACCACTACTACTACTTCTACTTCTACAGCAACTCCTACCCCTACAACTACCACTCTATTATTACTACTACTGCTACTCCTAAAATAATAAATCCTATCGCTACTACTAGTGCTACTACTACTACTATTTCTACTACTACTCGACTACTACCACTGCTATTACTGTTCCTAATGCTACAGCTACTACTCCTATAGCTACTCAAACTACTACTACAGCTACTACTTTGCTACTACACTTTCTAGTACTACTACTACAACTACTACTTGTACTCCTACTACTACTACTGCTACTACCACTGCTGCTAATGCTTCTACTAACACTACAAAACTTACAACTACTATAATAATAACTACTACTACCACTACACTCCTCCACCTACTACTATAACTACTACTGCTGCTACTACTACTGCTACTACGGTAGCTGCTGCTGCTGCTACTATTAGTACTACAACAACATCTACTAATACTACTACAAATATTACTACTACTATAACTACTACTACAGCAAATGGCTTGTACAGTCTCGAGCTACTACCCACCGAAACTACCAGCTGCAATGACTCTGATTACGCCTACTACTACTAGTACCACTACAAATACTACACTACTCCTACCCTACTACCACTATTACTACAACAACAACATCTACTACTACTACTACTACTACTACTACTACTACTACTACTACTACTACTTCTACTGCTACTACAGCAACTGCCTCTACTACTACTACTACTGTTGCTACTACCACTACTACCACAAGTACTACTGCTGCTATTGATGCTATAGCAATAACAATTACTACAACTACTACTCCTCGTACTACTACCATAACTACTACTACTACTACTACTACCACCACCACTACTACTACTGCTAATACTATTACAACTACTATAACAACTACTTTTGCTACTATAACACTATGTCTACTGCTACCTCTACTATACTATTATTACTATTACTTCACTTCTTCTGCAACTACTACTACTACTACCACTACTTCTCCAATAATAACTACTATTACTAGAAATAATAATACTACTACTACTAGTAGTACATCTACTAAAGCTTCTCCTACTACTACTACTGCTACTCTTGCTACTACTACTACTACTATGGCCACTATTACTACTTCAACTACTACTACTACTACTACTCCTGCTACTACTTCTACTACTATGACTGCTTAGACTACTATGACTACTCTGATGGCTAGTTCTACTACTCCTACTACTACTACTACTATAGCTACTACTTCTACTAGTACTGCAACTACTGCTGCTGCTACTACTACTACCACTGCTACTACTATTATTGCTGCTATTGCAATAATAACAACTATAACTACTACTACTACAACTACTACTACTACTTCTACTACTACTACTACTACTACTACTACTACTACTACTACTACTACTACTACTACTACTACTACTACTACGCCTACACCAACTCCTACTCCTTCTATGACAATAACAACTACTACTACTACTACAAGTAGTACTACTATAACTACTGTTACTATTTCTACTACTTCAGCAGTAGCAGCAGCAACAACAGTAGCAATAGTATTAGTAGTAGTAGTAGTAGGAGTAGGAGTAGCAGTAGAGATAGCAATAGCAGCAGTACCAGTAAAACTTATGGCAGCATTAGTCGTAGTACTGCTGCATCAGCAACAACATTAGTTATTGTTCTAGTAGCTAAGTAGCAATAGGAGTTATAGTAGAAGTAGTAGCCATTATAGTAGTAGTAGTAATAGTATTAGTTGAAGGAGTAGTAGTAGTACTAGCAATAGTAAATGTAGTAGTAGGGAAGCAGTAATAGTCACAATAGCAACAACAGCTGCAGTAGTAGTAGTATTACTAGCAGTGGTGATAGTAGTAGGAGTAGTAGTAGTAGCAGCAACAACAATAGAAGTAGCAGTAGCAGCAATAGTAGTAGCAGTAATAACAATAGGAGTAGCAATAGTTATAGTCATAGTAGTAGTAGTCAAAGTAGTACTAGTAATGGGAGAAGTAGTAGTAGCAGCAGAACTAGGAGTTATCGTAGTTGTAGTAGTTGCAGTAGTAGTAGTAGTAGTTATTATTGTTGTAGTAGTAGTAGTTAATGTAGTAGTAGTAGGAGGAGTGGTAGTAGTTATTGTTGTTGTTGTAGTTGTAGTTGTAATAGTAAAAGTATTAGTAGCAGCAACAACAGCAACATTAGTTGCAGTAGTAGGAATATAAGTAGCAATAGGAGTTGTAGTAGTGGAAGTAGTAGCAATAGTAATGGTAGTAGTTGTAGTGGTAGTAGTGGCAGCAGTAGCAGTAGTTATTGTAGTTGTGATTAAAGTAGTAGTATTACTAGTAATTGAAGTAGTAGTAGTAGTGGTGGTGGTCATGGTGGTGGTGGTGGTAGCAGTAGTAGTAGTAGTTGTTGTAGGAGTCTTAGGAGTAGTAGTAGCAATATTGGTAGTAGTGGTAGGAGGAGGAGGATTAGTAGGAGTAGTAATAGTTGTAGGACTAGTAGTAGCTCTTGTAGTTGTAGTAGTAGTAGTCGTAGTAGTAGTAGTCACAATAGTAGTAGCAAAGGTAGTAGTAGTTGTAGTAGCTGTGGTAGTATGGGTAGTAGAAGTAGTAGTAGCAGTTGTTGTAGTGGTAATAGTTTTCATCATAGTAGTTGTAGTAGGAGTGGAAGTTGTAGTAGGAATGGTAGTAGTAGTAGTAGTAATAGTAGTAGTTGTAGGAGTAGCAGCGATAGTAGCATTGGTAGTAGCTGTAGCAACAGCAACAGTAGTAGTAGTTGGAGGAGGAAGTTCTAGTAGATAGTAGGAATGATAGTAGTAGTAGTAGTAGTAGTAGTAGTAGTAGTAGTAATAGTAGTAGTAGCAACGGTAGTACCAGTGGCAGTATGTGTAGCAATAGCAGCAGCAGTAGTAGTTGGAGGAGAATTTTGTAGTATATAGTAGGAATGGTAGTAGTAGTAGTAGTCGTAGTAGTAGTAGTAGTAGGAGTAGCAGCAGCTGTAGCAGTAGTAGTAGCTATAGCAGCAGCAGCAGTTGTAGTAGTTGGTGGCGGAGGAGGAGAAGTACGAGTAGGAGTAGGAGTAGGATTAGTAGTAGTAGGTGTAGTAGTCATAGGATTATTAGTAGTAATAGTTGTATTAGAAGTAGTAGGAGGACTTGGAGGAAGTGTAGTAGTAGTAGAAGTTATTATAGAAGTTGTAGTAGGAGTAGTTAAAGTAGTAGTAGCAGAAGTAGGAGTAGGAGTATTGGTATTAGTAGTAGTAGTAGTAGTTGTTGTTGTTGTTGTTGTTGTTGTTGTAGTTGTAATAGAAGTTACAGCAGCAGTAGTAGTAGTAGCATTATTAGTAGTAGTTGCAATAGCTACAGTAGAAGAAAAAACAACAATAATAGTTGCTGTAGCTACAGTCGTAGTTGTAGTAGTCGTAGTGGTGGTGGTGGTAGTAGTAGTAGTAGTAGTAGTAGTAGTCAGAGTAGTAGTAGCAAAAGTATGAGTCAGAGTAGTAGTTTTAGGAGCAGGATCTGGAGTAGGAGTGGAAGAAGTAGTATTAGTAGTAATAGGAGTAGTAATAGTTGCAGTGGTAATAGTAGTGGTAGTAATTATACTAGTAACAGATGTAATAGTTATAGTATTAGTAGTAGTAGTAGTAGAAGTAGTAGCAATAATAATAGCAGTGGTAGTAATTATACAAGTAATAGTAGTAGTAGTAGCAGAAATAGTAGTAGTTATTGTAGTAGTCATAGTAGTAGTAGTAGGTGTTGGAGTAGGAGTAGTAGTATGAGTTAGAGTAGTAGTAGTGGTAGGAGTAGTAGTAGTAGTAGCGCTACGAATATGAGTATTTGTGGTACTAGGAGAAGTACCAATTGCAGTAGTCGAAGTAGGCATAGTAGCAGCTGTAGTAATAGCGATAATAGTAGTAATAGTAGTAGTGGTAGCAGTAATAGTAGTAGCTAATATTGCAATAGTGGTTGTAGTAGTAGGAGTAGCAGTCGCAGTAGGAGGAGTAGTAGTAGCAGTAGTAGTAGCAGTAGTTTTTGTAGTAAAAGCATTAATAGTAATAGTCATTATAGTAGTAGTATTAGTAGTGTTAATGGTAGCTATGGTGGCTATAGTAGTAGTTGCAGAAGTAGTGGTAGTACTTGTAGTAGTAGTAGAAATAGTGGCGGTGGTGGTGGTGGTAGTAGTAGTAGTAGCAGTAGTAGCGGTAATAATAGTAGCAGCTGCAGTAGTAGTAGTAGTAATGGTCGTGAAAGTAGTAGAAGTACTACTAGTAGTAGTAGTAATAGAAGTAGTGGTAGCAGAAGGAGTAGCAGTAGTAATAGGAGCAGTAGTAGTGGTAGCAGTAGAAGTAGTTGTAGTAGTAATGTTAGAGGTAGTTGTAGTAGTAGTAATAGTGCAGTAGTAGTAGCAGCCATAGTTGAGGTAATAGTAGTAGCTGTTGCAGTAGTCATAGCTGTAGTAGTTGCAGGTGTAGTATAAGTAGTTGCAGTAGCGATAGTAATACTAGCAGTAAAAGTTATAGTAGTTGTAGGAGTAGTAGGAGGAGAAGGAGGAGTCGTAGTAGTAGCAGCAGCTGCAGTAGTACTAGTAGTAGTTATTATAGTAGTAGCAGTTATTATCGTAGTATTGGAAGTAGTAGTAGAAGTTGTAGTAGTAGCAGCAACAACAGTTGTAGTACTAGTAGTAGTAGTAGTAGTAGTAGCAATAGTAGTAGCAATAGTAGCAATTGCAGAAGTAATAGTTGTAGTAGTAGTACAAGTAATAGTAGTAGTACCAGTAGTAGTTAAGGTAGTAGTTACAGAAGTAGTAGGAGAAGCGGTAAGAGTAGTAGCAGTAGCTACGGTAGTAGTTATTGTAGTAAGAATAGTAATAGTAGTAGTAATAGTTGTAATAGTGGAGTAGTAGTTGCAGTAGCAGTAGTAGTAGTAATAGTAGTAGTTTTAGAAGTACTAGTAGTAGCTGTAGTAGTAGTAGTAGCAGCAGTAGTACCAGTAGTAGTTGTAATTGTATGAGTAGCAACATAAGTCACAATAATAGTAGTAGTAGTAGTAGTAGTAGTAGAACTAGTAGTCGTAGTAGTAGAATAGAAGTGGTAGCGAAAGTAGTAGTTGTTGTACTAGTATAAGTAATAGTAGTAGTAGAAGCCTTAGTAGTTGTAATAGCAGCAGTAGTAGTAATAGTAGTAGTAGTAATAGTAGGCATAGTGGTAGTAGTAGCAGCAACAATAGCTGCAGCAACAATGGTAGTAGTAGTAGTAGAAGTACGAGTAATAGTACTGGCTATCGTAATAGTAGTAGTTGTTATTGTTGTTGTTGTAGTAGTAGTAGTAGTAGTAGCAGTAGTAGTAGTAGTAGTAGTAGTAGTAGTAGTAGTAGTAGTAGTGTTGGTTGCCGCAGTGGTAAAAGTAGTAGTTGTAGTGGCGACAACTGTAGTAGTAGTGGTAGCTCTAGTAGTAGTAGGAAAAGTAATAGTAGAAGTTGTAGTAGCAGCAGCAGAAGAAGCAGTAGTGGAAGAAGTAGTAGTAGAAGTAGTAGTAGAAGCAATAGTAGTAGGAAAAGTGGTGGTCGTAGTAGTAGCAACCGTAGTGGCAACAGTACTTGATTAGTAGTAGTAGAAGTAGCAATAGTAGGAGCTGTAGCAGTAGTAGCAACTGTTGTTGTAGTAGTAGCTGTAGCAGTAGTGGGAGTCATAGAAATAATAGTGCTAGATGCAGCAAAAGTAGCTGTAGTAGCAGCAATAGTAGTAGTAGTAGTATGAGTACGAGTATTAGTAGTAGTAACGGTGGCAGTAGTAATAGAGGTTATACTAGTAATAGTAGTTGCAACTTAGTAGTAGTAGTAATAGTAGAAGTAGCAAAATTAATAGTAGTTGTAATAGTAGTTATAATCGTAGTACTACTACTAGTTTTTGTCGTAACTGAATTAGTCATAGTAGTAGTAGAACTAGCAATTGTTGTTGTAATAAAAGTAGTAGTAGTAGTAGCAGTTTCTGTATTAGTAGTAGGACTAGTAGTCATAATAGTAGCAGTAGTAGTAGCTGAAGTCGTAGTAGTAAGGGTAGGAGTAGGAGTAGCAATAGTAGTAGCAGGGGCAAGAGTTGGGGTAGTAGTAGTAGTAGTTGTTGTTGTTGTTGTTGTAGGAGTAGTAGTAGTATTAGTAGTAGTAGTAGTAGCTATAGTAGGAGTAGCAGTAGGAGTAGGAGTAGTTGTAGGAGTCGTAGTAGTTGGAGCAGTGATAGTACTAGTAGCAGTAGTTGTAGCAACTACAACAAATGCAGTAGTTGTAGTAGTAGTAGTCGAGGTAGTGGCAGTGGTAGCATTAATAGCAATTGGAGTAGTTGTAGTATTAGGTGTAACAATAATAATAGTAATAGTAGTAGTGGTAGTAGAAGCAGTAGCAGTAGATGTAGTAGCAACTACCATAGTAGGAGCTGTAGTAGTTGTAGTAGTAGAAGTAGTAGCAGAAGTTGTACTGATATTTGCTGTAGTAGCTGTAGCAGAGGTAGTAGTAGTAGTAGTGGTAGAAGCAGGAGCAGCAGCAGTAAAAGTAGTGGTAGTAGTAGGAGTAGTAGTTGTTGTTGTTGTTGTTGTAGTATTAGTAGTAAAGTACTAGTAGTAGTAGTAGTAGTAGTTGTTGTTGTTGTAGTTAGTGTAATAGCAACAGCAGTAGTAGTTATAATAGTACTAGTAGTAGTAGTGGTAGTTGTAGTTATAATAGTAGTAATAGTTGTAGTAGTAGCAGTTGTTGTTGTTGTAGTTCTAGTAGTAGTAATGGTAGCAGTAGTAGCAATAGTAGTACTTGTAGTAATAGTACCAGTAGTAGTATTAGAATCAGTATTAGTAGTTGTAGTACTAGAAATAGTTTTTGTAGTAGTAGTTGTAGTAGTTGTAGTAGTAGTAGTACTACTAGTAGTAGTAGTAGTAATAGTAGTAGTAGTTGTCGTCGTAGAAGTAGTTGTTGTACTAGTAGTACTAGTAGTAGTTGTTGTTGTTGTTGTTGTTGTTGTCATCGTCGTTGTTGTAGTAATAGTAATAGTAGTGGTAATAGTAGTAGTAGTAGTAGTAGTAGTAGTAGTAGTAGTAGTAGTACTCCTACGACTGCCAGTACAACTACTCCTACTTCTACTACTCCAAATACTACTACATCTTGTGCTACTACTACTCCTATTTCAACTCGTACAACAACAACAACAGCTACTACTATTACGACTACTACTACTGCTACGAATAGTACATCTACTACTATTACAACTACTAATACTGTTGCTACTACTGCTACTACTATCACTATAACTACTTCTACTTTTGCTACTGTTGCTACGACTATTGCTTCTATTCCAACTACTGCTGCTACTACTACACCCACTACTCTAATACTACTACTACTACTAATACTGCTACTATTGCTGTTGCTATTGTTACTAGTATTACTACTACTATTGCTAGGCTACTACAACTACTACTTTTGATGGTACTACTGCTGCTAATAGTACAATTGCTATTGCTACTACTAGTACTTCTGCTACGACTTGTACTACTACTACTTCTACCATCACTACTTTTGCCACTGCTGCTGCAGCAGCTACTACCGCTACTGCTACTACTACAAATTATAGCTTCCTCTACTACTACCACTACAACAACTATTATGCTGGCTACTAAGCTAATACTACTACTACTAGTACAACAACTAATTCTACTGATATTTACTACACTATTACTACTAGTTAATGGTTGTGCTGCTGCTGCTTGCTACTACTACTGCTTGCTTGTACTACGCTGCTGATGCTTACTCTATTACACTATGGGAAAACTAATACTACTTATTTCTACTGCTACTATACTACAACACACTTGTTGCTCTTACAGCTACTAATTAATGCAGCTGTTGTTGCTACTGCTAGAACAACAACAACTACTACAACTACAATGTACTACCACCACTACCAATGTGGATGTTGCTATTACTGCTACAACTACTGCTTCTACTACTACTTTGATACTATTACTGCAACTAATACTCCTGGTACTACTACTACTACTAATACTACTACTATTACTATTTCTATTGTTCTTACTACTACTACTACTATTTCTACTACTTCTACAAGTACTACTTCTACTGGTACTACTGCTACTACTTCCATAATTGTTACTGTTACAACTAGTACTGCTACTGCAACTACTGCTAATACAACTGCTACAACTACTATTACTATTACCACTATTGCTGTTGTAGCTACTGCCACTACTACTACGACTACTACTACTTCTGTTGCAGCTAATATAACTATTACTACAACTGCTAAACTACTTGCACTAGTGCTACGACTATCATTGCTGTTGCTGCTACTACTGTTACTACTGCCACTTTTGCTACTACCTCAGCAACTACTACTTCTAGTTCTGCAACAATATATGCGACTAATTATGCTACTACAAGTACTACTACTACAACTACTACTATTACTACTACTGCTACTACTACTACAACTACTACTTCTGCTACTACAACTATTGCTACTACTACTGCTACCACTACAACAACAACAACAATAACTATGACTACTACTACTACTACTACTACTACTGCTACCACTACTACGATGACTACTACTACTACTTCTACGACTGCTTCTACTACTGCTACAGTTGCTAGAACTACTGCTACTACTTCTACTACTACTACTACAGCAACTAACACAACTATGACTACCATTACAATTACTACTACTACGACTACTGCTACCTCTACTACCACTACCGATACTACTGCTACTGCCACTACTATTACTACTACTACTGCTACTATCGCTACTACTCGTACATCTAATACTACTACTACTACTAATGCTGCAACTGCTACTACTACGGCTACGATTATTGTTATTGCTACCACTACTACTACTACTAATACCACTACTGCTGCTGCTGCTACTGCTATTATTAGTACTAAAAGTACTCCAGCTATTTGTGTTGCTGCTACCACTAATACTACTACAACAGCTATTGCTACCTCCACTACTACTGTTGCTACTACTACTTCTACTACAACAGCTACTACTACTACTAATACTGCTTCTACTACGACTGCCACAATAACTACAACTACTACTACTTCTACTACTACTGCTACTTTAGTTGCTTCTACTACAACTACTAATACTACTACTGCTGCCAGTACTGCAACTAATACTGCTTCTACTACTATTGCAACTACTACTATTTCTAGTACAACTACTACTGTCGCTACTATTGTAGCTGTTGTTGCCTTTGCCATCGCTACTATTGTTACTGCTGTGAGTACTACTACCACTACTACTTCTCAAACTACTACTACTATTGCTACTATTACTACTACTACTACTACTCCTACTGCTACTGCTACTACAACTACGACTCCTACATCTCTAACTACTACTACAACAACTACTACTCCTAAAACTTGTACTACCACTACTACTACTACAACTAATACTCCTACTACAACTATTATTATTTCTACCACACCTACTACTCTCTCAACTACTACTAATACTACTGCCGTTACTACTACTACTACTACAACAACAACTACAACTACTACTCCTACCACTACTTCTACTACTAGTACTACAACTAATACACCTATTACTACTGCTATAACTACTACTACTAATCCTACAACTATTATTACCACTACTACTACTATTCCTACTACTACTCCTGCTACTACTACACCTACTGCTACTACTCCTACTACTATTGAAACTACTTCAGCTACTTCTACTACTACTGCTGCTACTGCTGTGGTTGTTGCTACTACAAGTACTACTAATACTACTATTACTAATGTTATTATTATTATTATTACTACTACTACTACAACTACTACTACTACTACTACTATGACAACTCCTCCTACTACTACAACAACTACTACAACTACTACTGCAACTACTACTGCAACTACTACTACTGCTACTGCTACAACTGCTATAACTACTATACTTACTATTCCTAATACTCCAACGATAACATCCACTACTACTACTACAACTACTATTACTACGATTGTGACTACTACTTCTGGTACTATTGCTACTGCAACAACTACTACTACTTCTGCTACAACTGCTACTACAACAACAACTACTACTACTCCTAATACTCGAACTATAACTGACACTATTACTACTACTGCTACTACTATTACTTTGAATGTGACTGCTACTATTGGTACTTTTGTTGCTACTCCTAATACCAGCATGACTACTACAACTAATACGCAATTACTACTACTTCTACTACTGTTACTACTATTCCTAATACTTCAGATATAATTTCAACAACCGCTACCTCGATTACTACTACTACTACAAAAATAGCTACTACTACTACTGCTGCTACTACTTCTACTACTGCTACTACAACTTCTATGACTCCTACCACTACTGCTACTACTACTACTACAACTAGTACACCTATTGCTACTGCTACTACTACTACTGCTGCTGCTACTACTACATGTACTGCTACTACTACTCCTACTACTATTGAAACAACTTCTACTACCTCTACTACTTCTACAACTGTTGCTGTTGCGGTTGTTGCTACTACTACAATTGCTACTACCAGCAGAATAAAACTACTACTACTAATATTATTATTATTACTACTACTACTACTACTACTAATACTACTACTAGTACTTACAACTGCCACTCCTACTACTACTACTACTACTACTACTACTACAACTACTACTACTCCTACTACTATTCCTATTTCTACTACTACTTCGGCTACTTCAGCTACTACCGCAACTTCTACTTCTACTACTACTACTACTACTACTACTACAACTACTAATACAGTTACTATTCGTACAACAACAACAACAACTACTACTACTACTACAACTACTAATACAATTACTATTCGTACAACAACAACTACTACTACTACTGATACTACTACTACTGCTACTACTACTACAACTACCACTACTACTACTTCTGCTACAACTGCAACTACTACTACTCCTCCCCCTCCACCTAATACTCCAACTACAACCTCCACTACTATTACTACTAATACTATTGCTATTACTGGTACTACTGCTACTACTACTTCTGCAAATTACTACTCCCACTTCTGCTACAACAAAAACAACACCAATAACAACTACTACTACTACTGCTGCTAATACTCCAACTATAACTTCCACTATTACTACTACTACTCCTCTTCTTACTACGACTGTGACTACTACTACTGGTACTTCTACTGCTACTCCTAATACAAGCACAACTACTACTACTACTCCTCAACGGCTATTACTACTTCTACTATTACTGCTACAACTACTAATAATAATTCTACTCCAACTACTACTAGTACTACGACTACTACTACCCTAACTATAACTACTCATATTGCTACTACTACTACTACTACGGCACCTCCTACTAGTACTATGACTGCTACTACTGGTTCTACTACTACAACAACTACTACTACTCCTAATGCCCCAACTATTACTTCAACAACAACTACTTCGACTGCTACGACTACAACAACAACTACTACTTCTAGTACTCCTAATTCTCCTACTATAGCTACTACTACTACAACTACTACTACTACCTCTATTACAGCTACTTCTTTTACTACTACCATCACCACCAACACAACAACTACTACTAATATAACTACAATAATAACTATTACTACTATATCTATTATTATTACTACTACTACTACTAGCACTACTACTACTACTACTCCTTTTTCTAGTACTACTTCTGTTGATGCTACAACGACTGCTACAACCACTAATACTATTAATAATACTACTCCTACTATGATTGCTATTACAACAACAACAATAACAACAATGACAACAACAATAACAACAATGACAACTACTACAAAAATTGCTACTACTATTACTACTGCTACTACTACAACTACATCTTCTGCTACTACAACTTCTTGTAGTACTACAACAATTGCTGCTGCTACTACTAATATGACAAGAATAACAACAACTAGTACTACTACTACCACTACTACTACTACTACTACCATTACTACTAATACTACAACTATAACTGCTACTACTACAATTACTGCTACTGCTACTACTGCTATTACTACCACTACTACTAGTACAACTAGTCCATTCCTACCCTTACACTGACTATCACTTCTATTCTGACTAGTACTACTACTACTCCTCCTCCTACTCCTATGCATACTACTGATCCTACTACTGCTACTACTACTACCACTACAACTACTACTACTGCTACTACTACTATTATTGTTACTATAGTTGCTGCTATTGTCAGAAATGCTGCTACTACTACTACTACAATAAATACTACAACTACTACTATTACTACAACTACTTCTACTGCTACTCATTCTATTTCTACTACTACAATTATAATAATTACTACTACTACAACTATGACTACCACTGCAGCTACTCCAACCACTATTACTCATAATACTACTACTACTAGTGCTACTACTACTCCTACTTCAAGTCATACAACCATGACTACTACTACCAGTACTAATACTACAACTGCTACTATTATAACTACTAATACTGCTGCTGCTGCTACTACTACCACTATAACTATGACACCTAATTTTGCTACTACTACTATGACAACTGCTTCTACTACTGTTGCTACTACTACTACCACAAACACTACTCCGCTACTACTACTAACACTACTATCATTATTTTTGCTATTGTTACTACTACTACTACTACTAATAATCCTACGATTGCCACAACTTCTACTTCTGCTGGTTCTACTGTTGCTTGTATTACAATTGCTACTGGTAGTATTAATAGTAGTAATAATAGTAGTGGTTGGAGTAGTAGCAGTGCTTGTAGTAGTAGTTGTGTAGTAGTATAGTAGTAGTAGTTGTCTTAGTAGTAATAGAAGTAGTAGCAGTAGTGGTAGTAGTTTTAGTAGTTAAAGCAGGAGTAGTACTAGTAATAGTAGTAGCAGTAGCAGGAGTAGTATTAGTACTAGTAGTAGTTGTAGAAGTAGTAGAAGTAGCTATTGTCACCGTAGTAGTAGTAGTACTAGAAGTAGCTATTGTCACTGTAGTAGTAGTAGTAGTTATTGTAGAAGTAGGAGTAGTAGTTGTTGTTGTTGTAGTAGTGGTAGTGGTAGTTATAGTAGTAGTAGTAGTAGTAGTAGTAGTAGTAGTAGCAGCAGCAGCAACAGTAGTAGTAATTGTAGCAGTAGAGGTAGAGGTAGTAATAGTTGAAGTAGTAGTAGTATTAGCAGTAGTAAAACTTGTATTTGTAGCTGTAATTATGGTAGGAGGTGGAGTCATAATATTATTGGAAGAAGTAGTTGCAGAAGTAGGAGTAGTAGTAGTAGTAGAAGGAGTATTAGTAGTAGTAGTAACAAAGTAGCAGCAAGAACAATAGAAGTAGTAGGTGTATTAGTAAGAGTAGTTGTACTAGCAGAAGGAGTACTTGTAGTAGTAGCAATAGTCATCGTAGAAGTCGTAGTAGTAGTTGTAATAGTATTAGTAGAATTAGTTGGAGTAGTTGTAGTAGTAGTAGTAGTAGTAGTAGTAGTAGTAGCAGTAGTGGTAGTAGTATTAATAGTAGTAATGGTAGTAGCTGTTGGAGTAGTAGCAAAACTTGTAGTAGTAGTTGTAGTAGTAGTGTAGTGTTTAGTAGCTATATTAGTACCAGTAGTAACAGTAGCAGTTATTGTAGTAGTAGCAGGTTGAGTAGTAGTACTAGTAGCAGTAGGAGGAGTAGAAGTAGTACTTGTTGTTGTTATAGTAGTAGTAGAAGTAGTAGTAGCAGCAATAATATAGGTAATAGTAGTGGTAGTAATACTAGTAGCTGAAGTAATGGTAGAAATTATGTTAGGAGTAGGATTAGAAATAGTAATAGTAGTTGTAGTAGCAGTAGTAGTAGTAGTAGTAGTAGTAGTGGTAGTAGTAGTCATAGTAGTTGTAGTAGTAGAGGTAGTAGTAGTAGTTGTAGTTATCGTAGTAATAGTAGTAGTGTTAATTGCAGTTGTGGTAGTAGTAGAAGAACTAGTAGTAGTAGTAGTTGAAGTAGAAGTAGTAGCAACTGCTGTAGTAGTATTTGTAGTAATAGTAGTAGAAGTAGTAGTAGTTTAAATAATAGTGTAAGTAGTTTTTGTAGTAGTGTAGTTGTTATCGCTATAGTAGAAGTAGCAGCAGTAGAGGTAGTAGTGGTAGCAGTAGTTGCAGTAGTTGTAGTAATTGTAGTAGTTGTCATTATACTAGTAGCAGCAGGAGTGTAGTAGTAGCTGTAGTAGTGTAGTGCTAGTAGTTATTTTAGAAGTAGAAGCAGAAGTGGTACTAGAAGTTGTAGTCGTAGTAGTAGTAGTAGTTATTATTGTAGTAGTAGTAGTAGCAGCAGTAGTTATACTTGTATTAGTAGCAGTAGTAGTACTAGTAGTAGTAGGAGTACCCGAAGCAAGAGTAGTCATAGCAGCTAGAGTTGTAGTAGTAGTAGTAGTAGTAGTAGCTGTCGAAGAAGTAGCTGTAGTAGTAGTAGTGCTAGTTGTAGTATTAGTAAGAGTAGTCGTTGAAGCAGTAGGAGTACTAGTAGTTGTAGCAGTAGTGGTAGTAGACGTAGTAGTCATAATAGCAGTAGTAGCAGTAGTAGTAGTACTAGTAATAGTTAGTGTATTTGCAGTGGTAGTAGTAGTAGTGGAGGTAATAGTTATAATAATAGTAGTAGTTGTTTGAGTTGTAGCAGTGCTTCTAGTAGTAGTTGTTGTAGTATTGTAGTAGTAGTAGCTGTATTAGTAGTAGTACAGGTAGTTGCAGTAGTAGTTGTAGTAGTTGTAGCAGGGGTAGTAGTAGCAGTAGTAGTAGCCATAGTTGGAGTAGTAGTAGTACTGGTAGTAGTTGTAGTAGTTGTCGAAGTAGCGATTGTAGTAATAATAGTTGTTATTGTTGTTGTAGTATTAATATTAGTAGTTGTTGTGCTTGCAGTAGTAGTAGTAGCAGTAGTAGTAGCAGTAGTAGTAGTAGCAGTAGCAGCAGCAGTAGTAGTAGTAATTGTAGTAGTAGTAGTAATAGTGGCGATAGTAGTATTGGTGTTGATAGTTGTCATTATGGTAGGAGGAGGAGTCATAGTATTAGTGGAAGAAGTAGTTGTACATATTGGAGTACTACTAGTAGTAGAAGTTGTATTAGTAGTAGCAGTAGTAGATTAACTAGCAGCAGCAATAGTAGTACTAGTAGTAGTAGTAAGAGTTGTAGTAGCGGTAGTAGTACTTGTAGTAGTAGCAGTAGTCGTAGTAGAGGTAGTAGTAGTAGTTGTTGTAGTAGTAGTAGAAACAGTTGTAGTAGTTGTAATAATAGTAGTAGTGGCAATGGTGGTATTAATAGTAGTAATGGCAGTAGTTGTTGGAGTAGCAATCGCAGCGGTTGTAGTAGTAGTCATTTTAGTAGTAGTGTTGAAGTAGTAGCTGTATTAGTAGCAGTATAGGTAGTAGCAGTAGCAAGAGTAGAAGTCGGAGTTGTAGTAGTAGTAGCAGGAGTAGTAGTAGTCGTAGTGGCAGTAGGAGTAGTAGTAGTTGTAGTTGTATTAGTAGTAGAAGAGGTAGCTGTAGTAGTCGCAGTAGTAGTAGTAGTAGCAGTAGCAGTAATATAAGTAGTAGTAGCGGTAGTAATACTAGTAGCCGATGTAATGGTAGAAATTATTTTATGAGTAGGAGTACAAATAGTGGTAGTAGTTGCAATAATAGTAGTAGTAGCAGTAGTTGCCGTATTAATAGTAGTAGTAATAATAGCAGTCGTAGTAGTAGTACTATAAGGAGTAGCAGCAGTAGTAGTTATAGTAGAGGTAGTAGTAGTAGTAGTAGTACTAGTTGTAATATTTGTAGGAGTAGTAGTAGTTGAAGTAATAGTAGAAGTCATTTTAGTAATAGTGTAGTTGTAGTAGCAGTAGTAGTAGTAGTTGTAGTAGAGCTATTAGTTGTAGTAGTGGTGGTCATTATACTAGTAGTAGCATGAGTAGTAGCAGTAGCTGTAGTAGTGTAGTAGAAGAAGTAGTTGTTGGAGTGGAAGTAGAAGTAGAAGTACTAATAGAAGTTATAGTGGTAGCAGTAGTAGCAGTTGTTGTTGTTATTATTATATTAGTAGCAGTAGTAGTACTAGTAGGAGTAGCAGCAATCGAAGTGGTCGTAGTAGTGCTAGCAGCAGGAGTAGTAGTAGTAGTTGTTGTAGTTGTTGTAGTCACGGTAGTAGCAGTAGTAGTAGTAGTAGCTATAGTAATAGTAGTGGTAGTTGCAGTAGGAGCAGTAGTACGAGTAACAGTAGTAGTAGTAGTAGAAATAGTAATAGTAGTAGTAGCTGTAGAAGTAGTTTTTGTAGAACTAATAGTAGTAGTAGTAGTAGTTGTTGTTGTTATTATTGTTGTAATATCAGTTTAAGTAGTAGTAGTTGTTATTGTAGTAATCGTAGAAGTAGTACTAAAACTAGTAGTAGTTCAAGCTGCAATTGTAGTAGTCACTATAATACTTGTAGCAATTATTGTATTAGTTGGAGAAGTTGTAAGAGTAGTAGTTGTAGCAGCAGTAGCAGTAATAGTAGTAGTCATAGTAGTAGTAGTAGTAGTAGTAGTAGTAGTAGTAGTAATCATGGTGGTGGTGGTGGTGGTAGTAGTAGTAGAAGTAGTAGAAGTTATAGTAGTAGTAGTGGTACTAGCAGTAGCAGCAACAACTGTACTATCAGAAATAATAATAGTAGCAGTAGTAGTGGTAGTAGTATCTGCTGTAGTAGTAATTGTAGTAGTAGTAGCATTTGTAGTTGTAGTCGTAGTAGTGGTTGCAGTAGTAGTAGTAGATGTAGTAGTAGCAGTAGTAGTAGCAGTTATAATAGTTGTAGCTATTATAGTATTAGTTATAGTAGTAGTAGCAACAGTAGTAGTAGTGGGAGGAGAAGTTGTGGTGGTAGTAGTTGTAGTAGTTGCCGTGGCAATAGCTAAAGTAGTAGTACAAAAAGCAGCAGCAATAGTAGTAGTAATACTAGCAGTAGTGGTACCAGTAGCAGTAGTAGTAATAGTAGCAATAGTTGTAGTAGTTATAGCAGTAGTAGTTGTAGTAGCAGAAGCAGGAGTAACAAAAGTAGTAGAAGAAGTTGTAGTAGTATCAATAGTGGTAGCCGTAGTAGTTGCATTAGTAGTAGTTGCAGCAACAGCAAAAGCAGTAGCAGTAGCATTAGTGTCTATAGAATTATTACTAGAAGTAGTAGTAGGAGCAGCAACAATAGAAGTAGTAGAATTTGTGGCGGTAGTAGTATTACTAGAAGTAGTAGCAGGAGAAGCAGTAGTAGTAGTGGTGGTGGTGGTAGCAGTAGTAGTAGGAGTAGCAGTAGTAGTAGGAGTAGAGTAGTAGTAGTGGTGGTGGTGGTAGCAGCAGTAGTAGTAATGGTAGTAGCAGTAGTGGTAGTAGCAGTAGTAGTAGCAGCAGCAATAGTAATAGCAGTAGTAGGAGTAGCAGTAGTAGCAGTTGGACAAGTAGTAGGAGTCGTGGTTGTAGTAGAAGTAGTAGTTGTTGTTGTAGTAGTAGTTGTAGCAGCAGTAGTAGTAGCATTAATAGTAGTATTTCTAGTAGTATTAATAGCAATTGTAGTAGTAGTAGTAGTAGCGACAACAACAACAGAAGTATTAGTGTAGCAGTTGTTATTGTTGTAGTAGTCACAGTAGTAGTAGTAGTAGTAATTATAGTAGAAGTAACAGTAGTTGCAGCAACAGTAGTAGTTATAGTTATTGTTGTATTAGTACTAGCAGTTGCAGTAGTAGTAGTAGTTGAAGTAGTAGCTACAGTGGCAGTAATATTAGTAGCTACTGTAGCAGTAGTGTTGGTAGTAGTAGCAGAAATAGTAGTAGAAGCTATAATAATAGTTGAAGTATTAGTAGAAGAAGCCATAGTAGCAGAAGTATAAGTAGTACTAGTAGTAGCACTAGTATCAATAGTCATAGTAATAATAGTCATATCAATAGTAATAGCCATGTAGTACCTGTAGTAGTAGGTATAGTTGCAAAAGTAGTAGTAGTAGGAGAAGAAGTAGTAGTAGTAGTAGTAGTTGTTGTTGTTGTTGTTGTTGTTATTGTTGTAGTAGTAGTAGTAACAGTAGTAAAAGTAGTAGTTGTTTTAGTAGTGGTAGTAATAGTAGTCGTAATAGTCGTAATAGTAGCAGTAGTAGTAGTAATATTAGTAGTAGTTACAGTAGTAGTAGCAGCAGCAGTAGTAGTAGCTGAAGTAGTAGTAGTCTGAGAAGTAGTAGTTACAGCAAAAGCAGAAATTATGGCAACTGTAGTAGAACTAGTGGTAGTAGTAGTAGCAGTAGTATCAGTAGCAGCAACAGCAGTAGTAGTAGTAGGAGTAGCTGTAGTAGCTATGGTAGTAGAAGGAGTAGTGATAGTAGAAGCAGTAGCAATAGTTGAAGTAGTAGTAGTTGTAGTTCTAGTAGAAGTAGGAATTGTAGCACAAGTTGCAGTAATTGTAGTCGTAGCAGAAGTCGCAGTAATAGTAGTAGCAGCAGTAGTGGTAGAAGTAATAGCAGAAGTAGTAGTTGTAGTATTTGTAGTAGTCATAGCATTCGTAGTAGTAGGAGAAGTAGTACCAGAAGTCATAGTGGTTGCAATAGTAGTAGAAGTAGTATTGAGAGCATTAATAGTAGCCGCTGTAGCAGTAGCATAGTAGTAGTAGCAGTAGTAGAAGTAGTAGTAGTAGTTGGAGTAATAGCAAAAGTAGTAGTAGTAGTTTTAGTAGTAAGAGTAACAATAGCAGCAGTAGAAGTATAATTGGTAGTAGTAGTTGTAGTAGTTGGAGTATGAATACTAGCTATTGAGGTAGTAGTGGTAGTATAAGTAGGAGTTTTAGTAGTTATGCTAGTAGCAGTCATGGTATTAGGAACTGTAGTAGTTGTTATCGTAGTAGCTGTACCTTTGGGAGCGCTTGTATCAATAGTAGTGGTTGTTGGAGCTATATTAGTAGGAGTTGTAGTAGCAGTAGTCGTAGAAGTAGCAAAAGTAGTTGTAACAATAGTAGTAGGAGTAGTAGTAGTAGTAGTATGAGCAACAGCAGAGTTGTAGGAGTAGCAGTTATAGTAGCAGTAGTTGAAGTAGTAGTAGTAGTAGTAGTAGGAGTACTTTTAGAAGTTGTTAACGTAGCTATAGTGGGAATAGTAGCAGCAGTTGTAGTGGTAGGAGTAGTGGTAGCAGTTGTAGTAGCAGAAGCAGTAGTCGTAGGAGTACCAGTTGTATTAGTAGTAGGGTCAGTAGTAGTAGTATTAGTAGTAGGGGTAGCAGTAGTACCATTAGCTACTGTAGTAGTAGTAGTAGTAGTAGTAATAGTAGTAGTAGTAATAGTAGTATTAGTAGTAGTAGTAGTAGTAGTAGTAGTAGTAGTAGTAGTAGAGTAGTAGTAATAGCAGTAGTAGTTGTTGTTGTTGTTGTTGTAGTAGTAGTAGTAGTAGCGATAATAGCAATAGTAGCAGTAGTAACAGTCATAGTGTTGTAGTAGTTGCATTAGTACTAGTAGAAATTATAGTAGAGGTAGCAATAGTAGTAGAAGTATTAGTGGTAGTAGTCATGGCAGCCCTAGTAGTTGTAGTAGTTTTAGTAGTTCTTGTAGTAGTAGTAGTAGCAATAGTTGCAGAAGCTGCAGTAGTTAGAATAGTAGTAGTAGTAGCAGTAGTAGCAAGAGTCAAACTTGTAGTAGTAGTAGTAGTAGTAGGCGTAGCAGTAGCAATGGTAGTAGTTGTAGTAGAAGAAGTAGTTGTAGTAGAAGAATTAGTTGTAGTAGTAGTTATAGTAGAAATAGTAGTTGTAGTAGAAGAAGTAGTTATAGTAGTAGTTATAGTAGAAATAGTAGTTGTAGTTGTAGTAGTAGTAGAATTAGTTGTAATAGTACAGTAGTAGCAGCAGTATTAGTGATAGCAGCAGCAGCAGCAGGTGGAGTAGTAGTACAAGTAGTAGAAGTAGAAGTTGTTGTTGTAGTAGTTGGAGCAGTAGTTGTAGTAGTAGTCGTAGCAGCCATAGTATTCATAGAAGTCATAGCAGTTGTAGTAATTGTAGCCATAGTAGTAGCAGAAGTTGTGATAGGAACAGTTGTAGCCGCCTTATTAGTAGTAGTGGTATTAGAAGTAGCAGTACTAGAAGGAGCAGGAGCAGTAGGAGTAGGAGTAGCAGTTGCAGTCGTAGTAGTAGTAGCTATAGTATTAGTGATAGCTGTAGCATGAGGAGTAGTAGTAGTAGAAGTAGTAGTAGTAGCAATAGTAGCCGAGGTAGTAGCATTAGTAGTAGTAGTAGTCGTAGTAGTAGTAGTAGTAGTAGTAGTAGTAGTAGCAGCAACAACAGTCGTAGTAGGAGTTGTAGTAGGAGTAGAAGTAGCAGTATTAGTACAAGTAGTTGGAGTAGTAGTAGTAGCAGCAGTAGTAGGAGCAGTAGTAGTTGTTGTAGCAGCAGCAGCAGCAGTAGCTATGGTAGTAGTAGCAGCCATAACTGGAGTTATAGTAGTAGTGGTAGTAGTATAAATAATAGTAGTAGAACTAGTAGTAATAGTAGGACTAGTAGTAGTGGTAATAGTATTTGTAGCAGTAGAACTAGCAGTAGCAAAAGTGTTAGTAGAAGTAGTATTAGTAGTAGTAGTAGTAGTTGTCGTAGTAGTAGTAGTAGCAATGGTACTGCTAATAGTAGTAGTAGCAGGAGGAGGAGGAGGAGCAGTAGCAGTTGTAGTAGTAGTAGTAGTAGTAGGTATGTTTGGAGTAGTAGTATTAGTATGACCAGTAATAGTAGTAGTAATAGTATTAGGGCAAATAGCAGTAGTTGGAGTAGTCATAATTGTAGTAGTTGTAGTAGTAGTAGTAATAGGAGTGTAGTAATTGTGGTTGTAGTTTGAGTAGTAGTCGTAGAAGTCGTAGGAGTCTTAAGAGTAGTACTAGTAGTAGGAGCAGTAGTAGCAATAGTAGTTCTGGGAAAAGGAGTTGTAGTTGCAATGCTAGTAGCAACAGTAGTAGTAGTAGTAGTAGCTATTGCAGTACTTTCAGTAATAGTAGGAGCATTAGTAGTTTAAGTAATAGTTGCAGTAGTAGTCATTGTACTAGTCATTGTAGTAGTAGAAGTAGTAGTAGGAGGAGTAGCAGGAGGACTAGGTGTTGGAGTAGTAGTAGTAATTAATAGAAGTAGTAGTAGCCATAGCAGCAATAGTGATAGGAGTGGTAGTTGTAGTAGTTGTTGTGCGAGGAGTATTAGGAGTGGTAGTTGTAGTAGTTGCAGGAATAGTTGTAGTCAAGTTAGTAGTATTAGTAGTAGTTTTAGTATTAGTTGTAGAAGTAGGAGTAGTAGTACCTGTAGCAGAAGTAATAGTTGTAGGAGTTGTAGTAGAAGTAGCAAAAGGAATTGTAGTAGTAGTACTAGTAGTAGTATTTGTTGGAGTAATAATTGTAGTTGTCAGAGCAGTAGCAGTGCTAGTAG
>RXID01022142.1:40000-50374 GCA_005019695.1 Trichopus zeylanicus subsp. travancoricus | reverse complement strand
GAAGTAGTAGTAGTAGTAGCAGAAGAAGTAGTAGTAGTTGCAAAAGGAGTAGCAGTAGTAGTAGCTGTAGGAGTAGTTGTAGTAGGAAGAGTAGGAGTAGTAGAAGTAGTAGTAGCCGTAGAAGTAGAAAGAGCGGCAACAGCAACAGTTGTAGTAGTAGTACGCGTAGGAGTAGTAGTTGAAGTAGTAGCAGCAGCAGTAATAGTAGTAGAAATAGTTGTAGTAGTAGCAATAGTAGTATTAGTAGGAGTAGTAGTGGGAGCAGTACGAGTAGTTATTGTTGTAGTAGTAGTAGTAGTCGTAGTAGTATTAGTTATAGTAATAGTCATAGTTGGGGGTAGTAGTACTAGTAGTAGTTGTAGTAGTAGTAGTTGAGGTAGTGGTAGTTGTAGTAGTAGTAGTAGTAGAAGAAGTAGAAGTAGCTGTAGTAGTAGCAGTAGCAGCAGTGTAGTCATAGTAGTAGTCATAGTAGAAGTAGTGATAGTAGTAACGGTAGTAGCCATAGCAGCCTTAGTAGTAGTAGTAGTAGTCGTAATAGCAATAGTTGTAGTAGTCATTGCAGCAGTTATAGCAGTGGTAGCATTAGTAGTAGTTATAGCACCAATAGCAGTAGCAGTAGCTATAGCAGTGGTAGTACTAGCAGTAGTGGTAGTAGGAGAAGCAATAGTGTTGTATTTGTAGCAGCAGTAGGAGTAGTTGTAGTAGTAGTTGCTGTTGTTGTTGTAGTAGTAGTAGTAGTAGTAGTTATTATTAAAGTAGTTGTAGTAGCAAAAGTAACAAAAGTAGTTGTAGCAATAGCATTAGCAATAGAGGTAGTAGTAGTTGTAGTAATCATACAAGTAGTAGGAGTAGGAGTACAAGTAGTAGTAGTTGTTGTGTTAGTAGTATTAGTGGTAGTAATAGAAGTAGTAGCCGTAGTAGTAGTATTAGTAGCAGTAGTAGTAGCATTAGCAGTAGTCATAGTAATAGTTGTACTAGTGTTAGTAGTAGTAGTTGTAGTAGATGTTGTTATTATTGTAGTAGTAGTAGTAGTCATAGAAGTATTGCTAGCAGATGTCGTAGTTGTTTTAGTAGTAGTAGTGGAAGTAGTAGTAGCATTAATAGCAGCAGTAGCAGTTGTGGTAGTAGTAGTAGTAGTAGTAGTCATAGTGGTAGTTGTAGTAGTATGAGTAGCAGCAGCAGTAGTATTAGTAGTTGTAGTAGTCATGGTCATAGTAGCTGTAGCAGTAGCAACGGTTATAGTAGTCGTAGTTGCAGTAGTAGTAGTACTGCTGGTAGTACTACTAGTAGTTGTAGAAGTAGAAGTAATTGTATTAGTAGTAGGACTAGTGTAGGAAAAGGCGCAATAGTAGGAGTTGGTGTAGTAGTAGTTGCAGCAATAGTAGTAGTAGTAGTAGTTATTATAGTAGTAATAGTATTAGCAAAAGTAGTAGTATGAATAGTAGTAGCTATAAGAGTTATAGTTGTAATAGTTGTAGGTGGAGTAATGGTAGTATTAGTAGTAGCAGTTGGAGGAGGAGGAGTTGTAGTCGTTTTAGTAGTACTAGTAGTAGTAGTAGTAGTAGTAGTAGTAGTAGAAGTAGTAGTAGGAAAGTAGTAGTAGGAATAGCACAAGGAGTTGTAGTATTAAAAGTAGTAGTAGAAGTAGTAGTAGTAGTAGTAGCAGAAGAAGTAGTAGTCGTTATAGTGGGAGTAGTAGTAGTTGTAGGAGTCGTAGTAGTAGTATGAGTAGGACTATTACAAGTAGTAGTTGTCGTAGAAGTAGTAGTAGTAGCAGCAGCAGTACTAGTAGTAGTACGAGTAGAAGTACTAGTTGAATTAGTAGCAATTGTAGTAGTAGTAGTAGTAGTAGTAGTAGTATTAGTTAAAGTAATAGTCATAATTATAGGAGCAGAAGTAGTACTAGCAGTAGTTGTTGTTGTAGTAGTTGAGGCAGTAGTAGTTACAGTCGTAGTTATAGTTGTAGAAGTAGAAGTAGCCGTAGTAGGAGTAGTAGTAGCAGTAGTGTAGTGATAGTAGTAGTCATTGTAGAAGTAGTGATAGTAGTAGTAGTAGTTGTAGGACTAGTAGTACTAGTAGTAGTACTATTAGTAGTAGAAGTAGTTGTAGTAGCATTAGTAGTAGTATAGTAGTAGCAGTAGTAGTATGAGAACTAGTAGTAGTGATAGTAGTAGGAGTGGCAGTAGCAGCAGTTATAACAGTAGACATAGTAGTAGTAGTAGTAGTTTTTGTTGTGTTGTTGTTGTTGTTGGAGAAGTAGTCATGTTGGCTGTGGGACTAGTAGTAGTAGTAGACATAGTAGTACTAGCGACAGTAATAGTAGTAGAAGTAGTATTAGTAGTAGTAGTGGTAGTAGTAGTAGGAGTAGTAGTAGTTGTAGTAATAGTAGCAGTAGTAGCTGCAGCAGCAACAACAATAGTAGCAGCAGCAGCAGCAGCAGTAGTAGTAGTTGTACTAGTAGAAGCAATAGCGGTAGCTATAGGAGTCGTTGTTGTAGTAGTAGCACTAGTGTTAGGGGTAGCAGTAGTCGAAGTACAAGCATTAATAGTAGTATTAGAAGTAATAGAAGTAGTAGTAGTAGTTATTGTAATAGTAATAGTAGTAGTATTAGCAGTAGTAGTAATAGAAATAACAGCAGCAGCAACAGCAATAGTAGTAGTAGTAGTAGTAGTAATAGTAGTAGCAGTAGCAGTAGTAGTAGTTGCAGTAGTAGTGGTTGTTGGAGTAGGAGTAGTAGTAGTAGTTGCAGTAGTAGTTGTAGTTATCGTAGTTTGAGTAGTAGTTGTTGGGGTAGGGGTAGTAGTAGTAGTAGGATTATTAGTAACAATGGGTTTTAGCATAGCTTTAGTAGTGGCCGTAGTAGTATAGTAGTAGGAGTAGTAGTAGAAGCAGTGGGAGTAGGATAAGAATAGTAGTAGTACTAGAGGTAATAGTAGTAGCAGTAGCAGGAGCAGTAGTAGTAGCAGTTGTACTACTAGTAGAAGTAGTAGAAGTAGCAGTAGTTGTTGTTGTTGTTGTAGCAGTAGCAGTAGTAGTAGTAGTAGTAGTAGTAGTGGTAGTAGTAGTTGTTATAGTAGTAGTTGTTATAGTAACACTACTACTAGTAGTAGTAGCAGTAGTAGTAGTAGCAGCAGCAGTAGCTGAAGCAGCAACAGTAGTAGCAGCAGTAGTAGTACTCGTAACAGCAACAACAATTACAGTAGCAACAACAATAGTAGTAGTAGTAGTTGTTGTTGTTGTTGTTGTAGTAGTAGTAGTAACAAGAGTAAGTGTAGGAGTAGGAGTAGCAGTACGAGTAGTAGTTGTTGTTGTAGTAGTAGTAGTAGTAAAAGTAGTACTAGTAGTAGTAGCAGTAGTAGTAGAAATAGTAGTAGTAGTAGTAAGAGTAGTACTAGTAGTAGTAGCAGTAGTAAGAGTAGGAACAGTAGTAGTTGTTGTAGTAATAGGAGTAGGTGGTGGAGTAGTAGCAGTAGGAGTAGTAGTAGTTGTAGTAGGAGTAGTAATAGTAGTAGTTGTAGTAGTAGTAGTGGTAGTAGCAGTCGTAGTAGTAGTAATAATAGTAGTTGTTGTAGTAGAGGTAACCGTAGTAGTAGTAATAGTAGTAGTAGTAGTAATAGTAGTAGTTGTGTTCGTAGTAGTAGTAGGAGTAGCAGTTGTAGTAGCAGCAGTAGTAGTAGGAGTAGTAGTAGTAGTAGGGGTAATTGTCATAGTTCTAGTTGTTGTAGTTGTTGTTGTGATAGTAGGAGCAATAGTACTGGTAATAGTAGTAATAATAGTAATAGTACTAGTACTAGTAGTAGTAGATGATGTAGTAGTAGTAATAGGAGGAGTGGTAGTAGTAGTAGTAGCAACAAAACTAGCAACAGTAGTGGCAGTCATACTAAAAGTATTAGTTGTTGTTCTCTTAGCAGTAGTAGTACTAGTGGTAGTAGTTTGAGTAGTATTAGTAGTAGTGGTGCTAGTAGTAGTAGTAGTAGTAATAGTAGTGGTAGTAGTAATCATACTAGTAGTTCTATTAGTAGTAGTTGTAATAGAGTAGCAGTAGCAGTATACGAGTTGCAGTATTAGTAGTAGTAGTCATAGCAATAGCAGTAGTTGTAGTAGTAGTAGTTGTAGTAGTAGTAGTAGTAGTAGTAGTAGTAGTAGTAGTAGTAGTAGTAGTAGTAGTAGTAGTAGTAGTAGTAGTACTATTAGTTATAGTAGTAGTTGTTGTTGTTGTTGTAGTAGGAGTATGAGTTGGTGTAGGAGTAGTAGTTGTAGTAGTAGTGGTAGTTGTTGTTGTTGTTGTAGTAGAAGGAGTAGGAGTTGGTGTAGGAGTAGTAGTTGTAGTAGTAGTTGTAGTTGTAGTGTAGTAACAGCAGCAGCAGCAATAGTAGTAGACGTAGCAGTAGAAGTAGTAGTTGCAGTAGCAGTAGCAACAACAGTAGTAGTTGAAGTAGTTGTTGTTGTAGTAGTAGTAGTAGTAGTAGTAGTAGTAGATGTAGTGGTTGTGATAGTAGGAAGAGTAGTTGTAGTAGTACTTGTTGTTGTTGTAGCAGTAGCAGCAGCAGTTATTGTAATGGCAATAGTGGTAGTAGTTGTTGTTGTTGTACTAGTTGTAGATGTAGTAGTAGTAGTAGCAGTAGGAGTAGTAGCAGTGGTTGTACCAGCAGTAGTAGTTGTTGTGTTAGTTGAAGTAGTAGTAGTAGCAACACTAGTAGTTGTAGTAGTAGCAGGAGTACGAGTAGTAGTAGGAGAAGTTTTAGTAGTGTAGTAGTTGCGGTAGTAGTAGTCGTAGTAGTAGTAGTAGTTATAGTAATAGTAGCAGTAATAGGAGTAGTAGTAGTAGCAGCAGCAATGGTTGTAGTAGTAGGTGGAATAGTAGTAGTAGCAGTAGTAGTAGTCGCTGTAATAGCTGTTGCTGTAGTCATACTTGTAGTAGTAGTAGTATTTGTAGAACAAATAGTAGTTCTAGTAGTAGTAGGAGTTGTAGTAGTAGTAGTAGTAGTAGCAGAAGTAGTAGTAGCCGAAGTGGTTGTAATAGTAGGAGGAGTAGTAGTAGTAATAGCAGTAGTTGTTGTCATAGTAGTAGTTGTTATTGTAGTAGTAGTAGTTGTAATAGTAGCAGTCACAGTGGTAGTCATAAGTGTTGTAGTAGTAGTAGAAGTTGTAGCAACAGTAGTAGTAGTAGTAGTAACAGTAGGAGTAGGAGTAGGAGTAGTAATAAAAGGAGTAGTAGTAGCATTAGAAGGAGTAGTAGTAGTAGAATAAGTAGTAGTAGTAGTAGTGTAGCAATTGTCGTAGTAGTAGAAGTTGTAGTAGTTGGAGTAGTAGTAATAGCAGTCGTAGTAGTAATAGTAGTAGTAGTAGTAGCAGTTGTAGTAATAGTAGTAGTAGTAGTAGGAGTTTTAGCACTCGCAGTAGTAGTAGTAATAGTAGTAGTAGTAATAGTCGTAGTAAAAGTAGTAATAGTAATAGTAGCAGTGGCAGCAGTAGGAGTAGAAGTAGTTGTAAAAGCATTTGTAGTAATAGTATGAGTAGTAGTTGGAGTAGAAGTAACAATACTGAAACTAGTAGTAGCCGCAGTAGTAGTAGTAGAGTTTATAGTAGTTTTAATAGTGGTAGATGTAGTAGGCAAAATAATAATTGTCGTAGTAGTACTAGTAGTTGTTGTAGTAGTAGTAGTAGTAGCAATAGAGGTAATAGTAGTAGTTAAAGTAGTAGTACTACTGCTATTATTACTACTACTACTACAACTGCTACTGAAAATGCTACTACAAGTAAAACGACTACCACAATACTACTATTACTAATACTATTACTACTGATACTAATAGAATTGCTATTACTACTACTACTACTACTATGACTACTACTACTGTTGCTACTACTGCTACAACCACTACTTCTGCTACAACTTCTACAACAACTACTATCGCTGCTGCTACTACTACTACTACAATTACTACCAGTTTTACTATTGCTACTATTACTGGCATGATAACTACTACAACTGCTACTACTATTGCTACTACTACTATTTCTGCTACTACTACTGCTGTTATCGCTACCACTACTACTACCACTACAATTGCTGCTACTACTGCTGCTACTAATACTAGTACTACTACTACTACTACTTCTATGGCACCAATTCCAACTACTCCTCCGACTCCTACTACTTCTACTACAACTAGTAGTAGTAGTAGTACTACAACTACTACTACTTCTGAAACTACTTTTGTGGTTATTACTACTACTTCTCCCTCTGCTACTACGACTACTATTACTACTACTACTACTACTACTACTACTACTACTACTCTGCTACTACTACTACTACAATTACTACTGTCATTACTACTACTACTACTACGACTACTTCTTCTTCTTCTACTACTGGTACTGCTACTACTACAATAGCTCGTACTACATCTACTACTACTAGTGTGACTATTGTTGTTGCGACTGCTTCTGCTACCGCAACTCCTATTTCTACTACTAATATTGCTAGTACTATTACCACGACTACTACTTCTACCTTGACTACTACTACTGCTACTACTACTACTGCGACTACTACTACTTTTACAACTGCTACTACTACTACTACTCCAACAACTACACCCACCGTTGTTGCTACTACAACTACTCCTATTACTACTACTATTGTTGCTACTATTACTGTTGCTACTGCTACCACTGCTGCTGCTGCTGCTGTTGCTGCTAATACGGCTATTACTACTACTACTACCCAGACTTCTTCTACCACTACAACTGAAACTGCTACTACTACAACTACTACCACAACTGCTGCTGTTGCAATTGCTGCTACTACTACTAATACTATTACTCATACTACTACTCCTACTACTAATAATATTGCAACTACTACTACTGCTACTACTACTACGACAACTAGTACTATTCCTACTACTACTACTATTACTACTACTACTGTTGCTCGTACTACCACAGTTGCTGCTGCTTCTGCTAGTACAACTACTACAGCTACTACTATTGCTACTACTACTACTACTACTACTATTGCTACTGCTACTACTACTACTACTACTATTGCTACTAATACTACTACTAGTACTATTGCTGCTGCTGCTGCCACTGCTACCACTCTTGCCACAACTACAACTACTACTAATACAACAACTACTACTACTAGTACTCCTTCTTCAGTAGCTACTGCTCCTACTACAACAACTACTTCGGCTACTACAGTAAGAACTACTGCTACTGCTACTACTTTTGCTACTACTACTACTACTACTCCTATTGCTACTACTAGTGCTAAGAGTACTACCACTGCTACTACCACCACTACTACTACAACTACTATGGCTACTAATGCTACTACTACTACTTCTAGTAATACTACTACAGCTGCTGTTGTTGCTACTACTACTACTTCTGCTGTTGTTGTTGTTGTTGCTATCACTACTACTACTACTACGACTCCACCTCCTCCTACTGCTACTATTTCTACTGCTACTATACTGCTATTGCTTCTACTTGTGTTGCTACTACTACTAGTACTACTATTGCTGCTACTACTGCTAAGACAACTACTACTACAACTGTTACTACTACTACTATTGCTACTGCTACTACTGCTATTACAACTAATGCAGCTACTAATGCTTCCACTACTAAAGTTACTACTACTACGACTGCTACTACCACTACTGTTAGTACTACTGCTGCTACTAGTATTACAACTACAACAACTACTACTACGACTACTATAACTACTACTACTCCGACAATAACAACTTCTACTATTTCTTCTACAACTACTGTTGCTGCTAATAAGGCTAGTACTACAACTATTGCTATTGCTAATGCTAGTGCTGCTACTACTACTACTTCTACTACGGCTACTACTGCTACTACTGCTACTGCTACTACTGCTACTACCACTTCTATTACTGCAATAACTACTACTACTTCTACTACTACTGCTACTACTACTATAACTCCTACTATTACTAATGCTACTACTACTACCACTACTACTACTACTACTCCTCCTCCTAATACAACTTCTGCTACTACGGCAACTACTATTAATACAACTACTACTGCTACAACTAGCGCTATTGCTACTACTGCAACTGCAGCAGCTGCAACAACAACAACGACTACTATTACAACTAATTCTACTACTGCAACTACCACTACTACTGTTGCTACTGCTACTACTCCAACTACTATTACGACTACTCATACTGCTACTACTACTGCGTCTACTACTACTACTACCACTACTACTACTAGTACTACTACATCGTCTCCCCCTGCTAGTACTTCTGCTGCTACTACTACTACTACCACTGCTACTAGTAATATTACAACTAGAACTTCTACTGCTTCTACTACTACTACTTATGCTACTACTATTATTATTGCTACCACCACTGCTACCTACAATCTCTACTACTTCTATTACTACTGTTGCTACTACTTCCACTGCTACTACTAGTATTGCGACTATGACTATTAATACTGCTATTACAACTTCTACTACTACTTATTTTGCTACAACTATTACTGCTGCTACTACTACTACATTTGCTACTACTATGACTGCTGCTACTGGTACTTCAGCTACTACATCTACTACTGCTACTACTGCCACCACTAGAATGACTACTACTGCAACTAATACTACTACTATTACTACTATAACTACTACTAGTGCTACTGCTACTACTGATGCTACAACAACTACTACTATTTCTACTACTGCTTCAACTACTGCTACTTCTACCACTAATGCTACTAGTACTACAACTTCTACAACTACTTCCACTATTACTACTACTACTACTACTATTACTACTATATTACAACTTCTACAACTGCTACCAATGCTACTGCTGCTACAGCTACTTCTAGTACTAATACTACTGTTACTACTACTGATGCTGCTGCTGCAACTACTGCTTTTGCTACAACAACTACCACTACTACAACTATAGCAGCTATTACAACTACTACAACTACTACAGTCGCTACTGCTACAGCTATTACTCCTACCACAACGACTACTGCAGCTTCTCCTACTACAATTATTGCTGCTACAACTACTACTTCAAATAGTACTATCGCCCCTACTACTACTACTTGACTTCTAGTATTATTATTATTACTACTACCACTACTGCTGCTGCTGCTACTATTGTTGCTGCTGCTATTTCTAGTCCTATTACTACTTCTACTACTACTACTTCTGCTACTATTGCTATGACTGCTACAACTACTACTACTGCTACTTCGGTTACTACTGCTACTACTACTACCACTTCTTCGACAACCACTACAACCAGTATAGCTACAACAACAACTACTACTGCTATTACTTTCGCTACTATTGCTACTACTGCTACTATCGCTACAACGACAACAATAACAACTACAACTACTACTGCTACTACCACTACTTCAACTACTACTGCTACTACTGCTACTATTGCTACAATAACAACTACTACTGCAATAACTACTACTACCACTACTCCTACGACAACTACTGCTGCTACAACTACTGCTACTGCAACTACTACTAGCGCTGCTACTACCACCACTACTACTCCTCCTACTACTCCTACTACTACTTCTACTACTCCTACTACTAGTACAATGACTACTACTACAGCTACTACTGCTACTACTACTACTACAACTACCTCTATTACTACTACTGCTGCTACAACAACTTCTAAACTACTCCAACTACTACTACTACTTCCCGTACTACTACTAGTGCTTCGACAACTACTTCTGCTAGTACTTCTACTACTACTACAACTACTTCTACAACAACTACAACCACTACTACTTCTACTCTTACTACTACCACTACTACTTCTACTACTACTACTACTACTACAACTACTACTACTACGGCTACTACCTTCACTAATACTTCAACCACGACTATTACTACTGCTACTGCTACTATGACTACTACTACTACTATTGCTACTGCTACAACAACTAGTGGTACTACTTCTACTATGACTCCTAAAACAACTCCTACAACTACTTCTGCGGCTAGATTTACTTCTACTGCAACTACTCGTATTCTTGCTACTACTACTACTAGTAGTACTACAGCTACTACATCAGCTACTACTTCTGCTACTACTACTGCTGCTACTACTACTTCTACTACTAGTGCTACAACTACTTCAACAACTACTACGATTACTACTATTAACACTCCTACTACTCCTCCTACTACTACTACTGCTACTACTACTACTACTACTATTGCTATTACTACTGCTACTACTACTTCTACTACTACTATATTCTATAACTACTACTACTGCATTCAACTACTACTACTACTACTATTAATACTACTACTACAAC
>RXID01022142.1:0-37500 GCA_005019695.1 Trichopus zeylanicus subsp. travancoricus | reverse complement strand
ACTTCTAATATTAACACTACGACTACTTCTACTACAACTGCTATTGCTACAACAACAACTACTACTACAATGACAACTACTACTACTACAACTATTACTGCTGCTACTGCTACTACTAATACTAGTACAATGACTACTACTACTACTACTACTATTGCTACTACTACTCCTACTCCCAACTCTAACTGCTACTGCTACTACTACTACTACTACCCCAACTCCAACTACTACGACACCTACTACTACCCCTACTCCAACTCCTACCACTACTACTTCTACTACTACTACTTTTACTACTGCCACTAGTAGTAGTAGTTCCACTAATACTACTACTAGTGGTATAATTGCTACTACTATAACTCCTACTACTACTGCTACTATTTCAACTACCACTAGTAGTAGTAGTTCCACTAATACTACTACTACTAGTATAATTGCTACAACTATAACTCCTACTATTGGTACTACTACTACTAATGCTAACACTAGTACAAGTTCTACTACTACTGCTACTACTATAACAACAACTACTACTACTCCTACTACTACTGCTACTACTACTCCTAATCCAACTCCTACTGCTACAACTACTCCAACTTCTTCAACTACACCAACTCCTACTACAACTACGCCCACTACTACTCCTACTCCAACTCCTACTACTACTACTACTACTACTGCTGCTGCTACTACCACTACTACTATAATAACACCACCACCACCACCACCAACAACAACAACAACTACTACTACTTCGACTACAAGCACAATTGCTACAACTACTACTCCTACTGCTACTACTAACGCAAACACTGCTATTACTACGACTGAACACTTCAACAAATTCGACGACTACAACTCCTCCTCCTCCTACTACTACTACTACTACACTTCAACTACTACTACTGCTGCTGCTGCCGCTACTACTACACTCCAACTACTACTACTACTTTTGCTACTGCTGTTGTTGCTGCTAATACTAATACTACTACAGCTACTACTACTTGTACTACTATACTACAACTGCTACTACTGTTGTTGCTACTACAACAACAACAACCACAACTACTACTTCTACTACTACTCCTACTACTACGACTACTACTGCTTCTTCTACTACTAATACTACTACTACTACTACAACAACAACTTCTGCAACTACTACTGCTGCTGCAACTACTATACAATAGTTACAACAACTACTACTAGTACTAATACAACTAAAACTACTATTGTTATTACTACTATTTCTCCTACTACTACTATTCCAACTATAAATGTTGCTGCTACAACTCCTGTTACTACTACTACTACTACAACTACTTGTATTCCTACTCCTACTCCTACAAATACGACTACTACTACTCCAATTACTCCTACAACTACTACTACTACCCCTCGTACTCCAACGCCAACACTACAACTACTCTGCCAACTACTACTACCCATACTGAAACTACTACTATGCCTACTACGGCTCCTACTCCAACTACTACTATGCCTACTACGACTCCTACTCCAACACATACTACTACCACTGCTACTACTTCCACAACTCCTAGTACAACAACAACAACAATAACAATAACAACAACAACTACTACTACTACTACTACCACTACTCCCACTACTGCTACTACAACTGCTACTTCTACAACAACAATAGCAACTACTACTACTACTACTACAACAACAACAACAACAACAACAACAACTACTACTACTACTACAACAACAACAATGACAACAACAACAACAACAACAACAATAACAACAACTACTACTACTACTACTACTACTACTATTACTACTACTACTACAACTATTGCTGCTGCTACTGCTGCTACTACTACTACTTATACCAACACTACTAATGCCTACTACTACTTCTATAACTACAGCTGTTGCCGCTGCTACTACTCCAACTTCTACTATGACTACTACTACTACCACAACTACTGCTACCATTATAGCTTCTACCATTACCACTGTTCCAATAACTACAACTCCAACGATTATTCCATATACTACTATTACAACAACTATAGCTGCTACTACTTCTGTTACTATTATTACTACTACTAATGCAATTGTTGCAGCTACTACAACTGCTACTACTGCTACTACCACTTCCACTAGTGCTACTACAACTACTATTACTACTAGCACTACCGCTACTATTTCTACTACTACCACTACTACTACTGTTCCAACTTCTACAACTGCTACTACTGCAACTCCTACTAGTAGCACTACAACTACTACAGCTCCTACTATCACCCTAACTCCAACTCTGACCCTACTACGACTCCTACTATTACGACTATGACAAGTGCCACTAATTCGACAACTACTACTAATACAACTACTACTACCACAAGTACTTCAACAACTACTACTGCCACTACTACAAATCCTACTACTACTCCTACTCCTACAGTTGCTGCTACTACAACTACTACTACTACTACAACTAATATTACTATTACTATGCGGCTACTCCTACTACTAATACTACTACTCCCAAAACTACTATTATCGCTAACACTACTACTACTATTGCTACTCCTACTACTACTCCTCCTCCTACTACTACTACTACTCCCACCACCACCACTACTACTACTACTCCTCCTCCTCCTCCTAACAGGCCTAAAACTTCAACTACTACTCCTACTACTACTCCTACTCCCACTACTACTATTATTACTACTACCACAAAAATAACTACTACTACTACAACTCTTATTACTGCTACTCCTACCACTACAACTACTACTTCTACTACTACTATTACTACTCGTACTAATACTTCTATTCGAAACACTCCTACTTCCACAACTCCTACTTCTAAAACAGCTACTACCACTACTATAACCACTACTACTGCTATTACTACAGCTACTTCTACTACTATTTCTACTACTACTTATACTACTACTGCTACTACTACTACTACTATTGCTACTACTACTGCTACAACTACTCCGACCCCAACTCCTTCTGCTACTGCTACTCCTACTACTACTACAACCCCTACTCCAAATACTACACCTCCAGCTACTGCCCCTACTCCAACTAATACTAGTACTACTGCTTCTGCTACTGCTGCTACTACAACAACTACTACTACAACAACAACAACAACTACTACTACTACTACGACTACTACTAGTACTACTACTACTACTACAACGACAACTACAACTACTACTATTACTACTGGTACTAATACTACTAATACTAGCACTACTACTACTACTCGTACAACTACTACCGCTAATACTACAACTACTACTGCTACTCCTCGTACTACTACTAGTACTATTACTACTGCTGCCGCTGCTACTACTACTACCACTACTGCCACTACTGCTATGATTATTGTGACAAATATTGCTACTACTACTGCAGCTACTCTTGCACAACTACTACGACGAGTACTACTACTACTGCTACCCATACTTCTACTACTACTACTGCTATTACAGCTGCTACTGCTACTATTATCGGTCCTACTACTTCTCCTACTACTATAACTATTGTTACACTTACTACTGCTACTATTGCTACTACTACTTCTACTATTGCAACCACTACTAGTACCACTACTACTACAATTGTTACTCGTAATACTACTACTACTGTTGTTGCTACTGCTGCTGTAGCTGATGCTGCTACTTCTAGTACTACTACTGCTTCTTCTACTACTATTACTAGTACTACTTCTTCTACTACAACTGCTCCTACTACTGCTTCTTCTACTGCTATTACAAGTACTACTACTTCTACTACAATTGGTACTACTACTGCAGCTATAACAATAACAACAACAACTACTACTACTAACACAACAACTACTACTACTACAATAACAACTACTCCTACTTCTCCAATTACTACAACTACTTCTATTGCTCTGATTTATACTACTGCTACTACTATTGCTACAGTTGGTACATCTATTACCACTACTACTATGACTACTACTACTACTCCGACTACTGCTCTGACTACTTCTCCTACTATTATGGCTACAACAACAACTACTACTTTTGCCACTACTACTCCTACTCCAACTCCTACTGCTTCTATCACTCCTACTACTCTTGCTACCCCTACTCCAACTACTACTACTACTACTAACACTACTACTACTACAACAACAACAACTACTACTGCTATTACTACAACTACTAGTACTACTACTACTATGACTACTACTACTTCTACTACTTCTATTACTAGTACAATTGCTACTACCTCTACTCCAACTACTACTAGCACTACTACTACTTATACTAATACAACAACAACAACAACAACAACTACTACTACTCTTACTGCTGCCCCTACTCCTGAACCTGCTGCTACTACTACTACTCATACTAGTCCGACTACTACTGCTACTACCAAAACTGCTACTACTACTGTTACTACAGCTACTACTACTCCTACAACAATAATAACAACAACTACTACTTGTACTACTATGATTGCTACTACAACTGCTACTATGACTACTCCTATTGCTAGTACTACTCCTATTACTGCTACTACTACCACTACTACTACTAGTACTACTACTACAACAACAACTACTGCCACTACAACAATTACAACCCCTACTACTACTTCTACTACAACTCCAACAAATATTACTACTACTCTGACTCCTACTGCTACTACTACACCTTTTGCTACTACTACTACAACAACAACAACTACTACTAATGCTACTGTTAGTACTACCACTACTACTACTACTGCTACTACAACTAATACTCCTATAGCTACTGCTATTCCTACATCAGCTACAACTACTAATACTACAACTACTATGCCTACTATTACTTCTACAACTACTGTTTCTACCACTGCTACTACTACTCCTCCTCCTCCTCCTCCTCCTCCTACTACTACTACAACAACTTCTGCTACTGGTATATCTACTGATGTTACCACTACTCCAATAATTACAACTCCAATTATTACTCCTACTACAACTTTGACCAATACTACTATTACAACAACTATAACTACTACCACTACTGCCACTATTGTCACTACTACTAATGTCACTGATGCTGGTACTACTACTACTACTACTTCCACTACTGCTACTGATACTGCTACTATTACTACTAGCACTACCACTACTATTTCTACTACTACTACTACTTCCACTACTACTACTGATACTGCTACTATTACTACTAGCACTACCAATACTATTTCTACTACTACTACAATTACTATTCCTAATTCGACAACTGCTACTACTGCTAATCCTACTAGTAGTACCACAACTACTACAACTACTATAGCTCCTACTATAACTCTAACTCCAACACTAACTCCTACTACAAGTCCTACTATTGCCACTATGACAACTACTACTAATTCGACTACCCCTACTCCAACTCTGACTACCACTCCAACTAATGCTACTATTACTACTACTACAACTACTGCTGCTACTACTAGTGCTACTACTATTGTTGCTACTGCTCGTACTTCTACAATTGCTACTTCTTTTACTACTACTATGACTACTGCTGCTACTACTACTACTACTTTTACTACTCCTAAATGTCCTTCAACTTCAAATACTACTCCTCCTCCAACTACTACTACTACTACAATACTACTATGACAACTACTACAACCACCACCACCCCAACAACCACTACTACAACTACAACTCGTACTAATACTTCTACTCAAAACACTCCTACTATCGCAACTACTAGTACTGCTACTTCTACTACTGCTACCACCACTACTACTACTAATGCTACTTCTACTGCTATTACTACTACTACTACTACTACTACAGCTACTACTCCTACTACTGCAACTACTACTACTATTGTTGCTCCTACCCAAACTCCTTCTGCTACTACTACTCCTACTACTATTACAACCTCAACTCCAACTACTACAACTCCTACTACTACCCCAACTCCAACTCCTACTACTACTACTACTACAAAAACAACAACAACTACTACTACTACTACTTGTACAACTACTACTACTAGTACTACTACTACTACTACAACTACTAGTATTCCTACTCTGACTTCTACTACTGCAACTACAACTACTACTTCTACTAGTGCTGCTACTACTTCTCCTAATCCAGCTCCTACTGTAACTACTACTCCTACTACAACTATCCCTACTCCAACCACTACTATGCCTAGTACTAGTCCTACTCCAACTCCTACTACTACTATTGCTACTACTACTACCACTACTACAACAATAATAACAGCAACAGCTACTACAATTACTACTACTACTACAACAACTACTACTACTACCATAACTTCTACACTAGTATAATTGCTACTACAACTACTACTACTACTACTACTACCAACAACACTAACACTACTACTGCTACTACTACTTTTTCTACGACTAATACAAACACATCTACTCCTTCTACGACTACTACTACTATTGCTACTACTACTCCCATTACTACAACTGCTCCTAACCCTCCTATAACTTCTGCGACTACATACTACTCCAAGTAAAAGTAGTAGTAGTAGTAGTAGAAGTAGTAGTAGTAGTAGTAGTACCAGTAGCAATAGTAGTAGAAGTAGTAGTAGTAGTAGAAGCAACAGTAGTGGTAGCAGCAGTAGTAGAAGCATCGGCATCGATAGTAGTAGTAGCAATTGTAATAAGAGTTGTAGTAGTAGTAGAAGTAGTGGTAAGAGAAGTAGTAGTAGCCGTGGTGGTGGCGGTAGTAGTTGTAGTAGTTTGAGAAGTAGTTAGAGTACAAATAACAATCGTAGTAGTAGTAGTAGTAGTAGTAGTAGCAGAAGTAGCAGTAGTAGTAGTTATGGTAGTAGTTGTAGCAATAGCAGAAGTTGTGGAAGTAGTTGTTGTAATACTAGCTGTAGTAGCAGTAGCAGTAGTCGTAGTTGCAGGCCAAGTAGTAGCAGTTGTAGTTACTGTAGTTGTAGGAGGAGTAGTAGTAGAAGCAGTAGGAGTTGCAGTAAAAGTAGTAGTAGAAGTTGCACTATTAGTAGCAATATTAGTAATAGTAGTAGTAGTAGTAGTAGTAGTAGTGGTTGTTGTAGTGGTAGAAGTAGCAATGGTAGTTGTAGTTATTGTAGTAGTAGTGGCAGTAGTAGTATTAGTTGAAACAGTAACAACAGAAGTGGTTATAGCTATAGTAGTTTTTGCTACAGCAGTAGCAGTAGTGGCAGTAGTAGAGGCAGTAGCCGTACTAGTAGTAGTAGCAGTAGTAGTACTACCAGTATAAGTAGAAGTAGTAGTAATAGTAGTAGTAGTAGTAGTAGTAGTAGTAGTTAGTAGTGGTAGTGGTTGCAGCAATAGTAGTAGGAGTAGTTGCAATAGTGGTCGTAGTGGTAGTAGTTAGTAGTAGTAGTGGTTGTAGCAGTAGTAGGAGTAGCAGAGGTAGTAGCAATAGAAGTAGTAGTAGTAGTACTTGTAGCATTAGTAGTAGTAGTACTAGCAATAGTAGTAGCAGTTCCAGTAGTAGCAGCAACATCAGTGGTTGTTGTAGTAGTAGTAGTAGTCGTAGTAGTAGTAGCAGTAGTAATAGCAGTAGTAGAAGTAGCAGCAGCATTAGTACTAGTAGTAGTAGTAGTGGTACTAGTAACAGTAGTAGTAGTAGTAGTATTAGTAGTAGTAATAGTTGTTGTAGTAGTAGTAGTAGTTGCAGTAGCAGTGGTAATAGCGGTAGTAGTAGCAATCATATTTATAGTAGTAGCAATAGTAGTTGTACTAGTAGCAGATGTTGTGGCAGCACTCATCGCCATGGTTGTAGTCTTAGTAGCAGTCGTAGCAGTAACAGTAGTAATAATAGTAGTTGCATTGTAATAGTCGCAGTAGTAGCAGCATCATTAGCAGTAGCGGTAGTAGTGCTAGTAGAAGTAGAAGTTGTATTAGTAGCAGTAGTAATTGTTGTAATAGTAGTAGTAGTCGTAGTAGTTGAAATAATAGTAGTAGTATTAATCATAGTAGTAGTAGCAATCCTAGTAGTACTATTAGTAAAAGTAGTAGTTTTGGTAGGTGTATTTCGAGTAGTAGGAGCAGAAGTAGTAGCAGTAGTAGTAACAATAGTAGTAATAGCAACAGAAGTCAGAGTAGCAATAGTAGTACTACTGCTACGACTGCTGTTGTGATTACTACTATAGCTTCGAGTGCTGCAGCTACTTCTACTACTGCTACAACTACTACTGCTACTACTACTATACAACTACAATGCGGCTACTAGTACCACTACTACTACACTGCTACTAGTACTACTACTGCCAATACTACTACTACTGATACTTCTACTGCAGTTACTACTACAGCTACTACTATTACTATAACCACTGCTACTACTACTGCGGCGCCACTACTGCAACTACAACTATTATTACTGCTACTAAAGCTACTAGTACTACTGCTCCTACCTCCGCTGCTACTACTTCGGTTGCTACTAAAACTTCTTCTACTACTGCTACAACTACTACTACAACAAAATATACGACTACTACGGCTACCACTACTACTGCTACTACTGCTACTACTACTACAACTACAACTGCTACTACTACCTACTACTACTACTACTTCTACTATAGCTACTGACACTACTACTGCTGATACTTCTGGCACTACTGCTGCTATTACTGCTGCTACTGCTACTACTACTACTATTACAGCAGTTGCTACTACCACTAGTACTACAATTACTGGAACTACCACTCCAACTACAATCGCTACTGCTAATGCTACTACTTCCTCTTCATCTTTTTCCTCTTCTTCTTCTACTACTACTAGTCCTATTATTACTACTACTATTGCTGCTGCTGCTACTGCTACTTTCACGACGAGTATTACTACTACTACTTCAATTACTTGTACAACTACAACTACTACAACTGCTATTACCACTATTAATACTACCATTACTAATACCACTACTACTACGACTGTTGCTCCTGCTACTACTATTGTTATTACTACTACTACTACTGTAATTGCTATTCCAAATACAACTACTCCAACTACAACTGCTGCGACTACTACTACTACTATGGCTGCGACTACTATTATTGTTGCTGCTACTGCTACTCCTGCTTCTGCTACTACTACTGCTTCTACTACTACTGCCACTACTAATGCTACTGCGTCTACTACTTCCACTACTAGTACTACTTGTACTATTTTTACTACTACTACGACTGCTACTACTGCTGCGACTACTACTACTACTCCTACTGCTACAACTACTACTACTACTTCTTCTACTACTACTATTGCTACTATTACAAGCACTCCTACTGCTACAACTACTACTACTACTACTACTACTACTACTACTACTACTACTACTACTACTACTACTACTATTACTACTACTGCTATGACTACTACTACTATTGCTACTGCTACGACTACTACTATCTCCACTACAGTTGCTACTACGACTACTACTACTATTACACCTATTACAACTAATACTATTACTACTACTACTACTACTACTACTACTACTAATATGATGACTATTATTGCTATAAGCACTTCTATAACTATTACTACTACTACCACTACAACTACTACTACAAATCCTACTAAGGCAATTACCACTATTATTGCTACTACTATTGCTACTACAACTACTGCTACTACTATAACTGCTACAACTACAACTACTACTCATATTACTACTACTAGTTCAACATTTAACGCTATTATAGCTACCATTTCAATTTCTACTCTTACGACTCAACTACTACTCCTCCTACTACTACTTGTTCTACTACCACCACTTCTCCTATTACTATACTACCCCTACCCCTTCACCAACTCCTACTACAACAACAACAACTACTACTACTTGTACCACAACTCCTACTACTACTACTACTAGTCCTACTTCTATTACTACAACAACAACAACAACAACAACTACTACTACTACCACTACTAGTACTTCTACCACAACAACTACTAGTTCTACAACAACAACAACTACTGCTACTACCACTACTCATACTACTACTACTACTACTACTACTACTACTACTACTACTACTACTACTACTATTACTATTACAACTACTACATCAACTACTTCTACTGTAACTACTACTACTACGACTACTAGTAGTAATACTACTACTACTACTACTACTACTACTACTACTACTACTACTACCACTACTACTACTACTACTACTACTACTACTACTACTACTACTACTTCTACTACTACTACTACTACTACTACTGCTACTACTACTACAACAACAACAACAACAACAACTACACCTACTACTACTACTACTCATACTACTACTACTGCTACTCTTAATGCTACTATTACCACCCCAACTACTACTAGTTCTACTATTCCTGCTACTATAGTGGCTACATCTATTTCTACTCCTACTACTTCTACTACTCCTACTACTACTCTTACGACTTCTACTACTACTACTACTACTACTACCACTACCCCTACTACAACCCCTACTACTACACCAACTCCTATTATAACTACTCCTACTAGTACTACTACTACTATTACTACTACTAATACTACTACTACTGCAACTACTACAACAACCACTTCTAGTACTACTACTACTAGTACAACAACTACTACTGCTACTGCTGCTACAACTACTGCTACTACTACTAATAGTAATGCTATTACTTCAATTACTATAGCTAAAATAACTACTGTTACTGCTGCTGCTATGGCTGCAACACCTACTACCACTACTACTACACCTACTTCTATTACTACAACTACAAAAACTACTACTACTGTTATTAGTACTTCTACTACAACTACTACTAGTACTTCAACTACTACTACAACTACAACTACAACAACAATAACAATAACAACTACTACTACTAATTCTACTTTGACTTCTACTACTACTACAACTACTACTCATACTAATCCTACTACTACTGCTACTACTATACCTAGTCCAACTCCTACTGCTACTACTACTCCTACTACTACCACTAACCCTACTCCAACTACTACTATTCCTAGTACTACTCCTACTCCAAGTCCTACTACTACTACTGCTACTTCTACTACCGCTACTACTACAACAACAACAACAGCTACTACTACTACTACGGTTACCACTACTGCTACTACTACAACTACTGCAACTTCTACAACTAGTACAATTGCTACTACTCCAACTCCGACAACTACTGCTAATAACCCTAGCACTACTATAACTACTACTACTAGTACTACTAATACTAACACGCCTACTCCTTCTACAACAACAACAACTACTAATACTACTACTTATACTTCCACTCCTACTACTACTACTCCTAACCCTCCTAGAACCTCTATGACTACCTACTACTCCTAACACTCCTACAACTACTATGACTACAACTCCTTCTCCTCCTCCTCCTACTGCTACTGCTGCTATTACGACAACTACTACTACTTCTACTACTACTACTACTCTTACCATTCCAACTACTACTACTGCTACTTGTACTAATACTATCACTCCAAACACTCTTACCACCACCACTACTACTACTAGTACTACTATTGTCGGTACTAATACTACTACTACTACTACTACTACTATTGCTACTGATGCTGCTGCTGCCACTACTACTACTACTTCCTCTACTACTAGTCCTGCTACTAGTCCTGCTACTACTACTAATACTACTACTATTACTACTACTACTACTACTATTACTACACAGTAGCTACTACAACTACTACTAGTACTACTACTACTCCTAAAACTACTACTATTACTACTATTACTCCTCCAATGACTCCTACTCCAACTACTGCTACTACTTCTACATCTACTTCAAGTACAGCTGCTACTTCTACTGGTCCATCAACTACTTCCACTTCTACTACTACTACGAATACAATAATAACTACTATTACAACTACAGATGCTGCTGCTGCAACTCCTACTATTACTACTACTATAACTACTACTATTCCTACACCTACTCCTACTACTTCTTCTAATACTATGCCTGTTACTACTTCAACTACCGCTACTGCCACTCATATTCCAAATCCTACTACTACCACTCCTCCTTCAACTGCTACTACCCATACTCCAAATACTACTCCTACTATGACTCCTACTCCAACTCATACTACTACCACTGCTACTACTTCTATAGCTACTAGTACAACAATAACAACAACTACTACTACTATTACTAGTACCACCACCACTACTACTACCGCTACCACTATTAAAATAACAATTATTATTACTACTACTACTACTACTACTATAACTACAACTACTACTACTGCTACTCATACAACTAATACTCACACTACTACTTCTAATGCTACAACTACTACCACTAATACTACTACACCTACTACTACTCCTACTCCTACACTAACTCCAACTACTACTCCTACTACTTCAACAACTACTACTACTTAACTACTACTCCTATTATTACTATAACTATTACTACTGCTGCTGCTACTGCTACTCCTACTACTGCACCACTACTACTACTACTACTGCTACTACTACTACTACTATTGTTGTTGTTGCTGCTACTACTACTCCAACTACTTCTCCTACTACTAGAACTACTACTACTCTTACTAATGCAACTATGTCTACCACTGCTTCTACTACTACAATAATAACAACAACAACTACTAGCACTACTTGTAATACAACTACTACTACTGCTATAGTTGCTGATCTTGCTGTTGCTACTACTACTACTGCTACTTCTATTGCTACTACTGTTACTATTGCTGCTACTACAATAATAACAACTACTGCTAGTACTACTACTACTACTACTACTACTCCAACTCTCACTCATGAAACTACTCCTAATACTACTCCTACTAATGCTATTACTATTACAACTACTTGTAGTAGCTATAGTAGTAGCAGTTGTAGTAGTAATAGTAGTAGTAGTCATAGTATTAGTAGTAGTAGTAAGAGTTGTAGTAGGAGTAGTAGGAGTAGTAGTTATTGTAGTAGTAGCAGTTATAGCTACAGTAGTAGTAGTAGTATTAGTAGCAATAATAGTTGAAGTAGCAATAGTAGTAGCAGTAGCAGTAGAATTAGTAGTAGCAACAGTATTAGTAGTAGTAGTAATAAAATTAGTGTAGCAATAGTAGTACTTGTAGGAGAAGCTGTAGTAGTAGTAGTAGTAGAAGTAGCAGTAGTTGTAGTAGCAAGAGAAGTAGTTAAAGTAGCAGTAGCAGTAGTAGTAGTAGAAGCAGTAGCAAAAGTAGCAATAGTAGTTGTTGTGGTAGTGGTAGTAGTAGCAGTTGTAGTTGTTATGGTAGTGGTAGTAGTAGCAATAGTAGTTGTAGTAGTAGCGGTCGTTGTAGTATTACTAGTAGTAGCAGTAGTTGTGACAGTAGTAATAGTAGTAGCTATAGTAGTTATTGGAGAAGTAGCAGTAGTGGTAGTAGTAGTAGCAGTAGAAGTATTTGTAGAAGTAGTACTATTAGTAGCTATAGTAGTAATAATAGTAGTCGTAGTAGTAGTAGTAGTAGTAGTAGTAGTAGTAGTAGTAGTAGTAGTAGTAGTAGTAGCAATAGTAGTAGCAGTATAAGTAATTGTAGAAGTAGTACTATTACTAGCTATAGTAGTAATAATAATAATAGTATTAGTAGTAGTAGTAGTAGTAGTAGTAGTAGCAGTACCAATAGCCGTAGTAGTAGAAGTAGCAGTAGTAGCAGTACTAGTAGAAGTGTCAGCATCGGTAGTAGTAGTGGCAGCAGTGATAAAGGTAGTAGTAGTAGTACAATTAGTAGTATGGGAAGTAGTAGTAGTAGTACTAGTAGCAACAGCTGTAGTAGTATGAGAAGTAGGTAGGGTAGCAACAGCAGTAGTACTAGTAGTTGTTGTAGTAGTAGGAGAAGTAGCAGTAGTAGTAGTAGTAGTAGTAGCAGCAGCAGTAATAGTAGTAGCAGTAGTTGTTGTAATACAAGCTGTAATAGTAGTTGTAGCAGTAGTAGCTGTAGCAGTAGCAGCAGTTGTAGGAGAATTAGTAGTAGTAGTTGTTGTAGTTGTAAGAGAAGTAATAGTAGTAGTAGTAGTAGTTGCAGTAGAAGTAGTTGTAGAGGTTGTACTATTAGCAGCAATAGTAGTAGTTGTAGTTGTTATTGTTACTGTAGCAGTAGCAGTAGAAGTAGAAGTAATAGTAGTTGTAGTAGGATTAGTAGTTAAAGTAGGAGCAGCATCAGCAGTAGTAGTTGTTGAAGCAATAGCAGTAGCAGCAACAGCAGTAGTAGTAATTATAGTAGTAGTGGTATTAGCTATTGCTATAGAAGAAGTAATAGTAGCAATTGTAGTAGTATTAGTAGTTGTAGTACTAATAGTAGTAGTGGTAGTAGTAGCAGTAGTTGTTGCAATAGTAGCAACAGTAGTGGCAGTAGTAGCAGTAGTAGTTGTTGTAGAAGTAGTAATAGCAGTAATAGTAGCAGTAGTTGCAGCAGTAGTAGTAGAACCAGTACCAATAGTGGCAATAATTGTGGTAGTAGTTAGTAGTTGTAATGGTAGTCGCAATAGTAGTAGTAGTAGTAGTAGTAGTAGCAGAAGTAGTAGCAGTAGAAGTAGTGGCAGAAGTACTAGTAGCAGTAGTAGCAATAGCAGTAGCAATAGTAGTAGCAGTTGCAGTAGTAGTAGCAGCATCAGTAGTAATAGTAGTAGTAGTAATAGTAGCAATAGTAGTGGTAATAGTAGAAGTAGTTGTAGTAGTTGTACTACAAGTAGTAGAAGTAATAGTATTAGTAATAGTAGTTGTAACAGTTGTAGTAGTTTTAGCAGTAGTAGTAGTAGTAGCCACAGTAATAGTAGTGGTGGTGGTGGTAGTAGTAGTAGTAGTAGTAGTAGTAGTAGTAGTAGTAGTAGTAGAAGTCGTAATAGTAGTAGTAGAAGTTGCAACCGCACTCGTAGCCGTGGTGGTAGTCACAGCATCATTCCTAGCAGTAGTAGTAGCAATAATAGTAGAAGCATTAGTAATACTAGTAGTAGCACCAGCAGCATTAGCGGCAGCAACAGTAGCAATAGTACTAGAAGAAGTAGTATTAATAGCTGTAGTAGTAGTAGTAATAGTAGAGTAGTAGTAGTAGTAGTAGTAGTAACAAAAGTTGAAATAATATTAGTTGTACTAATTGTAGTAGTAGTAGTATTCGTAGTAGTACTATTAGAAATAAAATTAGTTTTGGTAGGTGTAGTACTACAATTACTACTACTACTACTACTGCCACTACCACTACAATGACTACTGCGACTCTAATACTTCTGTTGTTGTTGCTGCGACTACTATTAATAATGCTACAATTATAGCTACTACTACAACAACTACTACTATTACTACTACTACTACTACCACTACTGCCACTACTACAACAACAATAACTACTACTACAACAATTTCCATTACTACTGCTGTTGCTACCACTATTGTTATTACTACTACTACTAATACTACTTCTACTACTTCTTCTACTACAACTGTTTTAATTACTATTGGTACTACTTTTGCTACAACTATTACTACAGCTACTAGTACTATTGCTACTGCTACAGTTGCTGCTACAGCAGCTACTATTGCTAATACTACTATTATTACTACTACTTCTACTACTACTACTACTATTACTACTATAGCTACTACTGCTACTGCTTCTACTACAACTACTACTAGTGCAACTGCTCGTTCTACTACTGCTACTGCTGCTGCTAATACTACTGTTCCTACTACCGCTACTACTACTACTACTATCGCTGCATTTATTGCTTCTAATACTACTACAATTGGGCCTATTGCAACTGCTACTCTTGCAATTACTACTACTGCTAGTACTACTAATACTACTACTACTATTGTAGCTACTGCCCACAACAAGTGCTATTGGTACTACTTTTGTTGAAACTACTACTGCTACTACTACTGATCCTACTGCTGCAACAACTAGTACAACTACTACTACTTCTAATACTACTACTCCTACTACTACTATTAGTGCTACTGATGCTGCTACTACTTCCACTGCTACGACTAGTATTACAGCTACTACAGCTACTATTACCACTCCTACTACACTACTAATGTTGCTGCGGCTGCGGCTGCTACTACTTCTGCTACTGTTGCTACAATTACTACTTGTACGGCTACTAATACTACTTCTGCTACCCCTACTACTACTACTTCAACTGCTACTTATACTACGTCTGCTACCACTACTGCTACTATTACTACTATTACCACTACTACTGCTATTACTGCTACTACTTATATTACTACTGCTGCTGCTGCTACTACTACTACAACTACTACTACTGTGGCCACTAATACTACCACCACTACTACTACGACGATGACAACTGTTGTTGTTGCTTCTCTTACAATTACAACTACTACTGATATTACTACTACAACTGCATCTACCGTTAGTCCTACTACTACTACTACTACTCCAATTACTACTACTACAACTGCTTCTACTACTGCTGCTACTACTGCTACTACTACTACTACTATTACTACTATAACTACTTTTGCTTCTGCTACTGCTACTACTACAACTTCAACTCCTTCTGTTACTATTACCACTAATACTACTGCCACTACTACTAATACTAGTACTGCGGCTTCTACTACTGTGACTACTACTTCTGCTACTACTACTACTAGTCCTACTACTACTTCAACTACTACATCTACTGCTAATACTACTACTACTCCGACAACAACAACAACAACAACTACTACTACTACTTCTCCTACTCGAACACCTACTCCTACTACTACAATTACTACTACTACTACTGCTGCTGCTGCTACTACTACTGCTACTAGTAGTACTACTTCTTATTCTACTACTCTTACTGCTACTACTGCTGCTACTTCTACTGCTACTCCTACTACTACTCCTATTACTACTATTACTACTCCTACTGCTACTACTATTACTTATTACTACTACTATTACTACTGTAACCAGTACTACAACTACTACTATAATTAATACTGCTACTACTATTACTACTACTAACCTGCTACTACTACAACAAGTACTACTACTACTGCAACTAATGCTAATACTGCTACTGCTGCTATTACTCCTACTACTACTACTACTACTACTACTACTACTAATTCTACAACAACAACAACAATTACTACTGCTACTACTGCAACTACTACAACTGCTGCCACTGCTATTCCTACTATTACTACTACTAGGACTACTAGTACTACTAGTACTACTACTACTTGTAATCCTATTACTACTACTACTACTTCTACAACTACAACTACTACTACAACTGCTACTATTACTACTACAACTGCTCCCACCACTCCAAATCCTACTCCAATTACTACTCCTACTACTAATTCTACTAATACAACTCCTACAAGTCCTACTACTACTCCTATTACTACTATTAATACCACTACTACAACAACTACTACTACTTCAACTCCAACTACTTCTACACCTACTACTACTTTTGCAACTAATCCAACTATTGCAGCTATTCCTTCGGCTACTACTACTGTTGCTACTACTCCTACTACCATGACTTTTACTACTACTGCTTCTACTCCTACTCCAACTCCTACTCCTACTCCTACTAGTGCTAATACTATTACTACTACAACTAATGTTGTTGCTATAACTACTACTACTACTGTTGCTACTACTACCACTACTCCTACCCCTACTACTTCTACTACTACTACTACTACAACTACTACTACTAGTACTACTATTACTACCGCTACTATTATTACTACTATTGCTACTACAAATGCACAAACAACAACTACTTTTACTAGTACAACTACTTGTGCTACTACTATCGCTACTACTACAACTTCAACTCCTCTTACTATTACCACTACTACTACTACTAGTACTATTACTGTGACTTGTACTACGGTGACTACTTTTGCCACTACTACTACTAGTCCTACTACTACTACAATCGTTATTGCTACTTTTGCCACTACTTCTATTGCTACTACTACTACTACAACAACTACTACTACTACTACTACTACTCCTACTACTTCTCCAACTCCAACACCTACTCCTACTGCTACAATTACTACTACTACTACTACTACTACTACTACTACTACTACTACTTCTACTAGTATTACTGCTACTATTGCGACTACTTCTATTGCTACTCCTACTATTACTCCTATTACTCCTGTTACTACTCCTACTGCTACTACTACTACTCCTCCTATTACTACTACCACTACTATTGCAACTAACCCCAGTACTGCAACTACTCCTACAACTAATACTACTACTACAACTACTACTACTACTAATTCTGCTACTACTACAACTACTACTACTATTACTACAACTAATGCTAATGCTGTTGCTGCTGTAATTACTCCTACTACTACTACTACAACAACTACTACTATTTCTACTATTATTTCTACTACTATTGCTACTACTTCTACAATGACAACAACTATTAGTACTACTACTACTACTACTACAACTACTACTACCACTACTACTATGACTACTACTACCACTACTACTTGCACTCCAACTCCTAATCCTATTACTACACCTATTACTACTTCTACTACTGCAACTACTACAACTGCAATTACTACTACTACTAAAAATCCTACTAGAACAACTACTACTATTGCTACTACTCCTACTCCTACTCCTATTACTACTATTACTACCATTACTACAACAACAACTACTACTCCTCCAAATCCTACTACTACTTCTACACCTACTACTACTTTTGCAACTAATCCTACTACCGCAACTACTACTTCTACTACTACTGCTGTAGCTCTTACTACAACTACCACTGCTATTATGACTACTACTACTACTTCTCCAACTCCTACTCCTACTACTACAAGTGCTAATACTATTACTATGACTACAACTAATGCTACTGCTATAACTACTACTACGATTGTTGCTAGTACTAGCACTACTCCCACCCCTATTACTGCTACTACTGCTACTTGGAGTAGTAGTACTACTACTACTCCTAGTACTATTACTTCTGCTACTGCTACAAATAAAACAACAACTACTACTATTACTACAAACAACAACTACTGCTACTACTATTACTACTACTATTACTATTACTTCTGCTGCTGCTACTACTACTACTACAACAACTTCTATTACTGGTATTACAACAACCACTACTTCCCCTACTACTACTACTACTACAACAACAACAACAACAATAACAACAACAACTACTACTACTGCTGCTGCAGTTTCTCCTGCTACTGGTGCTACTACAACTGCAACTAAAACTAGTACTACTACCACTACTCCTACTACTACAACTACTACTAATACTGCTAGTACTACTACTAGTACTTCAACTAATACTAATACTACAGTAGCTGCAACTACTACTCCAACTACTACTAATACTACTACTACTACTACAACAACAACAACAACAACTACTACTACTACTACAACTACTACTATTACTACTACTACTAGTACTACTACTTCTACTACAACTACTAACAATACTACTACTCTTGCTACTACTACTACTACTACAACTACTAGTACTACTGCTACTGCTGCTACTATTACTACAACTGCTACTACAACTGCTACTACTACAACTACAACAACTACTACTACTGCTACTACCAATATAACTTCTATTGCTACCACAACTACTATAATGACTACTACTACTACTACTACTTCTACTACTACTACTATTATTATTACAACTACTACTCCGAACGGGTCTACGACAACAACGACTACTACGACGACGAAGACCAACGGATACTCTATACTACGACTTAGTGAATACTACTACTACTACAAAAACAACAACAATTACTACTACTACTACTACTACTACTACTATAACTACTACTACTGCAACAGCTGCAACACTACTACTACTAAAATCACCGCTACTGCTACTTCTCCTACTACTGCTATTACTACTACTGCTACACCTATTGCTACTACGACAACTAGTATTGCAGCTAGTACTACTAATACTAGTACTGCTACTACTACAAATACTACTACTACTTCTGTTGCTACTGCTGCTACTACTACTACTACTCCCACTATTTATCTTTCTATTACTACAACTGCTACTTCTACTACTGCTACTACTGCTGTTGCTGCTTCTACTACTACTACTTATTCTACAACTACTACTACTGCTGCTGCTATAGCTACTATTATTGCTATTACTATCACTACTGCTGCTATTGCTCCTATTGTTAATACTACTACAACTACTACTATGACCTCCCCTACAACTACTACTACTAAACACTACTACTACGACAACTGATACTACTGCTAATGCTTCTATAATGACTACTACATCTGTCGCTGGTACTACTACAACAACTGCCACATCTGTCGCTACTACTACTACTACAACAACTACTAGTACTACTACTACTCCTACTACTACTACTACTACAGCTACTACTGTGGCTACCACTACAACTACTACTACTGCTACTACTGCTACTACTACTACTGCATCTACTACAACTTCTACTAGTACAACTGCTACTACTTTTGCTCCTACTACCACTACTACTACTACTATTGTTGGTGCTTCTACGACTACTTCCGCTACCACTACTCCTCCTCCTCCTCCTCCTCCTACTACTACTACTACTACTACAACAACAACAACAACAACAACAACAACAACAACTACTACTACTACTACTACCACCACGACTGCTGCTGCTACTACTACTACTAGTACAACTACTACTATTGCTAGTAATACTACTACCGCCGCTAATGTTGCTACTACTGTAGTTGCAACAACAACAACTACTACAACTGCTATGACTGCTACTACTATGACTACGACTACTACCACCACTACTGCAACTACTGCTACTGTTACTACTACAGTTGTTGCTACTACCCATACTACTACTATTTCTGCTACTACTACTGCTACTACTACTACTACTACTACTAATGCTACTACTACTATTGTTGCTGCTACTACTACTAAAGCTATGACTTCTACTACTACTACAGCTATTAATACGACTACTACTACAACGTTTACTACTACGACTACTACTACTATTGCTACTACTACTACAACTGCTACAACTATAACTACTACTACTACAGCTACTATTGATACTACTGCAACTACTACAACAACAACTACTACTATGACTAGTACTACTACTACTACTACTGCAACTAGTCCTACTACTTCTGCTACTACTACTAATTCAACTACCACTACTACTACTAATACTACTACTATTAATGTTGCTACTATTATTACTACTACTATTTCTACTGCTATAACTACTAATGTTTCCCACTACTACTACTTCTGCTACTGCTATGTTACTACTATTGCTACTGCTATAATGACTACAACTACTGCTACTACTACTATAACTATGACTGCTACTGCTACCACTACTACGACTGCAACTACTATTACTACTACTACTACTTTTATTACTACTACTACTACAACTACAACTACCACTCCTACTCCTGCTACCGATTCTATTGCTTGAACAACAACCACTACAACCACTGCTACTACTACTACAACAACTACAATTTCTACTACTACAACTTCTACAACTATGACTACTGCTATTGCTATAGTTACTACTGCCTCTACTACTTTGACTACTACAACAATAATAGCTATAATGACAACTGGAACTTGTACTATTACTACTATTACTACTGCTTCTGTGACTGCTACTATGACTACTACAACTACTATTTCTACAACATTACTACTACTACTGCTGTTGCCGCTATAGTTATCTACAATAACTACAATTGCTGCTACTAATGATACTATAACTACTACTACTACTGCTCCTACTACTACTGCTACTACTGCCACTACTGCTTCAGCTATTAGCACGACTACAACTACTACTCCTGCTACGCATAGGGCTACTTCTACAACCCCGACTACTACTACTCCTACTACTATAAGTACAACTAATACTGCGACAACCATTGTTACTACTACAACTTCTACTACTACTACTACTACTACCACAACTACTACTATTGTTGTTGCTACTACTACTATTGTTGTTGCTACTACTACTATCACTACTACTACTACTACTACTACTACTATTACTACTACTACTACTACTACTACTACTACTACTACTACTACTACTACTACTACTATTACTATTAATAGTACTACTATTATTACTATTACTACTATTATTATTACTACCACTACTGTTACTACTACTACTACTACTACAACTACTACAACAACAACAACAACTAGTACTAGGATTACAATAACAACAACAACTACTACTACTACTACTAATACTACTACTACTACTACTACTACTACGACAACAACTACTACTACCGCTACTACTACTACTACTACCACTCCTACTACTACTACTTCGACTACTACTCCTACTACTACTCCTACTATTTCTACTAGTACCCCTACTACTACTCCTACTATTTCTACTACTACCCCTACTAATACTACTCGAACTACTTCGACAATGACAACTACTACTATTACTAATATTACTATAACTACTACTACAACAACAACAACAACTTCTATTACTACTACTACTACACCTACTGCTACAGCTACTACTACTACATACACTACTACTCCTACTACTAATCTTAGTACTACTAGTACTGTTACTACAACTATTGCTACTACTACTACTGCTGCTTCTACTACTACTACTATTTCTACAACTACTACTGTTGCAGCAATAGCTACTACTACTGCAATTGCTACTATTACTACTACTACTACAACTATTACTGCTGTTGCTACTATTGCTAATATTACTAGTACTACTACAACTTCTCCTCCTCCTCCTACTACTACTATTGTTACTAGTACTACTACTAATACTACTGCTATAGTAGTAGCTGCTGCTACTACTACTACTACTATCACAATAACTCCTACTTCTACTACTACTACTACTATTGCTACTGATAATACTGCTACTGCTACTTTTGCTACTACTACTGCTACTGCTACTACTACCACTACTACAACTCTTGCGACTTTTGCTATTGCTACAACAACTACTATTACTATTGCTACTACAATAACTACCACTACTGCTACTATTGCTACTACTACAACTTCTATTACCGCGGCTACTACTATTGCTACTATTACTATTGCTACTACTATTGCTCTTACTACTACTACATCTACTGCTACTGCTATTGCAACTACTACAACTACTACTATTGCAACTACTGTTGCTACTTCTATTGCTACTATTACTGCTTCTTGTACTACTACTACTATGGCTACTACTGCTACTGCAACTACTACAGCTACTTCTACTACTCCTACTACTACTACTACCACTACTCCTACTACCACTACTACAATAACTTTGCCTACTACTACTACTACCACTTCTACTACTATTACCATTACTACCACTACTACTTCTACCACTAGCGATACTATTAGTAGTGGTAGTATTAGTAGTAGTAGTAGTTGCAGTAGTGTAGTACTAGAAGCAGTAATAGTAGTAGTAGTGGTGGTAGTAGTAGTAGTAGTAGATGTTGGAGTAGTAGCAATAGCAAAATCAGTAGTAGTAGGAGTACTAGTAGTAGCGATAGGTGTAGTAATAGTAGCAATAGTAGCTATAGTAGTAGTAGCGACAGTAGCTGTAGTGGTAGTTATTATTATTGTAGCAGCAGTAGTATTAGTGGAAGCAGGAGCAGTAGCAATAGTGGCAAAAGTAGTTGTAGCAGTAGCAATAGGGATAGCGGTAGTAGTTGCCATAGTAGTAGTAGTAGTAGTAGTAGTAGTAGAAGTAGTAGGAGAAGTTATAGTAGTAGTTGTTATTATTATTGTTCTTGTGGTAGTAGTTGTAGTAGTAGTAGTAGTGGAATTAGTAGTACTAGTACTAGCAATAGCAGAAGAAGTAGTAGTAATAGTAGTCTTAGTAGTAGTAGTAGCAGTAGTAGTACTAGGAGTAGCAGTACTAGTAGTAACAGTAGAAGCAGTACTAGTAGTACTAGTATCGATAGTTGTAGCAGTAGTAGTAACAGCAGCAACAGCAGCAGCGATAGTAGTGGTTGTCGTTGCAGTGGTAGTAGCAGTAGTAGTAGTAGTAGTAGTACCAGTAGTAGTTGTTGTAGTAGTAGTACTAGTAGCAGTAGTTCTTGTAGTATTAGTAGTAATAGTAGCAACAGTAGTCATAGTAGTAGTACAAGAAATAGCAGTTTAGGTAGTACTAGTAGAGGTAGTACTAGTAGCATTAGAGTAGCAGTAGCAGTAGCAGTAGTAGTAGTTGTTGATGATGTTGTTGTAGTTGTAGCAGTAGCAGTAGTAGCAGTTGTAGAAGTAGTAGTAGAAGTAGTTGCAGTAGTACTAGTAGTAGATGTAGTAGTGGTAGCAGTAGTAGTAGTAGTTAGTGAAGTAATAGTAGCAGTAGTAGTAGCAATAGTCATAGTAGTAGTAGGAGTAGTAGGAGGTGTAATGGTGGTAGTAGTAGTGGTAGTCATAGTTGTAGTCATTGTGTTAGTTGTAGTAGTAGTAGTGGTAGTTATAATAGTAGTTGTAGTTGTTGTTGTTACAGTAGTAGTAGCAGTAGAAGCAATAGTAGCAATAGTAGTACAAGTAACTGTAGCAGTAATAGTAGAAGTTATACTAGCATTGTTATTTGCTGTTGTTATAGTAGTAGTTGTTGTTTTGCTATTGTTGTTGCAGCAGAAGAGCAGTAGCTATAGTAGTAAAAGTAGAAGTTTTTGTACTAGTAGTGTTAGTAGTAGTAGTAGTAGTATTGTTATTGTTGTCGTAGTAGTTGTAGTAGTAGTAGTAGTAGTCATTGCAATAGTGCTAGCAGAAGTAGTAATAGTGTTAGTAGTATTAGTAGTAGTAGAAGTAGTAGTAGTAGTAGTCGTAGCAGCAATAGTTGTTATGGTGGTAGCAGTAGTTGTTGTTGTAGTGGTAGTAGTAGTAGTATGAGTAGCAGCAGCAGTTGTAGCAGCAATAATATTAGTAGTTGTAGTTGTCATAGTTGTAGTGGCAACAGCAGTGGTAGTAGTAATAGCAGTAGCCATGGTTGTAGTAGTAGTAGTTGCAGTCGTAGTAGTATTATTAGAGGTTGTAGAAGTAGTAGTAGTAGTAGTAATATTTGAAGTGGAAGTACGTGTAGGTGGAGGAACGGTAGTAGGAGCAGTAGTTGGAGTAGCTGTAGTAGTAGTTGCAGCAATAGTAGTAGTAGTAGTAATTGTTAAAGTAGTAGTGGTATTAGCAAAAGTAGTAGTAGGAATAGTAGTAGGTGTAGGAGTAATAGTTGCATTAGTAGTAGGTGGAGTAATGGTATTATTAGTAGCAGTAGGAGGAGGAGGAGTTGTAGTCATTGTAGTAATAGTAGTAGTAGTAGTAGTGGAAGTAGTAGTAAGAGTAGCACAAGGAGTAGTAGCATTAGAAGTAGTAGTAGTAGAAGCAATAATAGTAGTAGCAGAAGAAGTAGTAGTAGTTGCAAAAGGAGTAGCAGTAGTAGTAGTTGTAGGAGTAGTTATAGTAGGAAGAGTAGGACTAGTAGAAGTAGTAGTAGCCGTAGAAGTAGTAGAAGTAGCAGCAGCAGTTGTTGTTGTAGTACGCGTAGGAGTAGTAGTTGAAGTAGTAGCACCAGCAGTGGTAGTAGTAGAAATAGTAATAGTAGCAGTAGTATTATTAGTAGGAGTAGCAGTGGAAGCAGTACGAGTAGTTGTTGTAGTAGTTGTAGTTGTTGTTGTAGTAGTATTAGTTATAGTAATAGTCTTAGTTGTGGGAATAGTAGTACTAGTAGTAGTAGTTGTAGTAGTAGTAGTAGTTGAGGTAGTGGTAGTTGTTGTAGTAGTAGTAGTAGTAGAAGTAGAAGTAGATTAGTAGTAGAAGTAGCAATAGTGTAGCCATAGTAGTAGTCATAGTAGAAGTAGTGATAGTAGTAACAGTAGTAGCCATAGCAGCCTTATTAGTAGTAGTAGTAGCCGTAATAGCAATAGTTGTAGTAGTAACTATAGTAGTTATAGCAGCGGTAGCATTAGTAGTAGTAGTACTAGCAATAGTGGTAGTAGGAGAAACAATAGTGTTGTATTAGTAGCAGCAGTAGGAGTAGTAGTAGTAGTAGTTGTTGTTGTTGTTGTTGTAGTAGTAGTAGTAGTTATTATTGTAGCAGTAGCAGCATTAGTAGAAGTAGTAGTTGTAGCAAAAGTAGCAAAAGTAGTTGTAGCAGTAGCATTAGCGATATAGGTAGTAGTAGCTATAGTAGTTGTTGTAGTAGTAGAAGTAGTAGGAGAAGTAGTAGTAGTAGTAGGAGTAGGAGTAGTGATAGTAGTAGTTATTGTTGTTGTTATGGTAGTAGTAGTAGTAGTGGTAGTAATAGAAGTAGTAGCAGCTGTAGCAGTAGTCGTAGTAATAGTTGTAGTTGTGTTAGTACTAGTAGTAGTAGTAGATGTTGTTGTTGTTATTTTTGTTGTTGTAGTAGTCATAGCAGTATTGCTAGAAGATGTGGTAGTTGTTTTTGTAGTAGTAGTAGTAGTGGAAGTAGTAGTTGTAGTAGTAGCAGCAGTAGTAGTTGTGGTAGAAGTAGTAGTAGTAGTCGTAGTTGTAGTAGTAGTAGTATGAGTAGTAGCAGCAGTTGCAGCAGCAGTAGTATTAGTAGTTGTAGTAGTCATGGTCGTAGTAGCAGTGGTTATAGTAGTTGCAGTTGCAGTAGTAGTACTACTGCTGGTAGTACTACTAGTAGTAGTAGATGTCAAAGTAATTGTATTAATAGTAGGAGTAGGTGTAGGAAAGGAGCAATACTAGGAGCAATAGTTAGAGTAGCTATAGTAGTAGTTGCAGCAACAGTAGTAGTAGTAGTATTGGCAAAAGTAGTAGTAGGAATAGTCGTAGGTGTAAGAGTTGTAGTTGCATTAGTTGTAGGTGGAGTAATGACAGTATTAGTAGTAGTAGTTGAAGGAGGAGTTGTAGTCATTTTAGTAGAAGTAGTAGTAGTAGTAGTAGTAGTAGTAGTAGTAGTAGTAGTAGTAGTAGTAGTAGAAGTAGTAGTAGGAATAGCAGAAGGAGTTGTAGTATTAAAAGTAGTAGTAGAAGTAGTAGTAGTAGTAGCGGAAGAAGTAGTAGTAGTTACAGTGGGAGTAGTAGTAGTTGTAGGAGTAGTAGTAGTAGAACGAGTAGGACTATTACAAGTAGTAGTTGTCGTAGAAGTAGTAGTAGTAGTAGCAGCAGTACTAGTAGTAGTACGAGCAGGAGTAGTAGTTGAAATAGTAGCAATAGTAGTAGTAGTAGTAGTAATAATAGTAGTAGCAGCTGTAGTAGTAGTAATATTAGTAGGAGTAGTAGTAGAAGCAGCAGGAGTAGTTGTAGTATTAGTAGTAGTCTTAGTTATAGTAATAGTCATAATTGTAGGAGTAGAAGTAGTACTAGTAGTAGTTATTGTAGTTGTGGTTGAGGCAGTAGTAGTTATAGTTGTAGTTGTAGAAGTAGAAGTAGTCATATTAGTAGTAGTAGCAGTAGTGTAGTCATAGTAGTAGTCATTGTAGAAGTAGTGATAGTAGTAGTAGTTGTTGTAGGATTAGTAGTACTAGTAGTAGTACTAGTAGTAGCAAAAGTAGTTGTAGTAGCATTACTAGTAGTATAGTAGTAGCAGTAGTAGTAGGAGAAGTAGTAGTAGTGGTAGTAGTAGGAGTGGCAGTAGCAGCAGTTATAATAGTAGACATAGTAGTAGTAGTAGTAGTTTTTATTGTGTTGTTGTTGTCATTGGAGAAGTAGTTATATTGGCAGTGGGACCAGTAGTAGTAGTACTAGTAGTACTAGTAGTACTAGTAGTAGTAGTAGAAGTAGTAGTACTAGCGACAGTAATAGTAGTCGAAGTAGTAGTAGTAGTAGTGGTAGTAGCAGTAGGAGTAGTAGTAGCTGTAGTAGTAGTAGCAGTAGCAGCTGCCGCAGCAGCAGCAGCAGCAGTAGTAGTCGTACTAGTAGAAGCATTAGCGGTAGCTATAGGAGTCATTGTTGTAGTAGTAGCACTAGTGGTAGGGGTAGCAGTAGTCGAAGTACTAGCATTAATAGTAGTATTAGAAGTAATAGTAGTAGTATTATTAGCAATAGTAGTAATAGAAATAGTAGTAGTAGTAGTAGTTGTTGTAGTAGTAGTAGTAGAAGTAGTAGTAGTTGCAGTAGTAGTGGTTGTTGGAGTAGGAGTAGTAGTAGTAGTCAAAGGAGTAGTAGTAGTTACAGTAGTAGTTGTAGTTGTAGTAGTTTGAGTAATGGTTGTTGGGGTAGGGGTAGTAGTAGTAGTAGGATTATTAGTAGCAATGGGTGTTCACATAGCTATAGTAGTGGCCGTAGTAGTAGTAGTAGGAGTAGTAGTAGTAGTAGTAGTGGGAGTAGGGTTAAGAATAGCAGTAGTAGTCGAGGTAGTAGTAGTAGCAATAGTAGCAGCAATTGTACTAGTAGTAGAAGTAGTAGTAGTAGCAGTTGTAGTGGTAGTTATAGGAGTAGTTGTGGTAGTAGCAGTAGCAGTAACAGGAGCAATAGTGGTAGTAGCAGTTGCAGAAGCAGTAGCAGTAACAGGAGCAATAGTGGTAGTAGCAGTTGCAGAAGTAGTAGTAACACCAGTAATAGGTGTTGTAGTTGTAGTAGTAGTACTAGTAGTATTAGAATTAGCAGTTGTAGTAATATTAGAATTAGTAGTTGTAGTAGTAATAGCAATGGTATTAGTAGAAGTCATTGTAGTGGTAGTAGTAGTTGTAGTAGTAGTAGTATTACTAGTAGTAGTAGCAGCAGTAGTAGTAAATTTCGTGTTAGCAGCAACAGTAACAATAGTTGTAGTAGTAGTAGTAGTAGTAGTCATAGTTCGAGTTGGAAGTAGGAGTAGTAGTGGTAGCAGTAGTAATAGTATTAGGAGTAGCAGTCGTAAGTGTAGTAGTAGGAATAGTAGTCGAAATGGTGTAGTTCTTATTTTAGTAGTAGTAGTAGCAGTAGTAGTAGTAATAGTAGTTATTGTTGTAGAAGTCATGGTAGTAGCAGTAGCAACAAAAGTAGCAGCAGTCATATTAGTTGTAGTTATAGGAGTAGTAGTAGTAGCAGGAGTGCTAGTAGCAGTAGTAGGAGAAGCAGAAGTAGTTGTAGTAGTAATAGTTGTAGTAGCAGTACTACTACTACTACTAGTAGTAGTAGTAGTAGTAGCAGTAGTGGTAGTAATATTAGTAGTAGCAATAGTAATACTAGCAGTAGTCGTGGCACGAGCAATAGTTATAGCAGTAGTAATAGCAGTAGTAGTGGTAGTAGTAGCTTCAGTAGCTGCAAGAGCAGCAGCAGCAGTAGTAGTACTAGTAACAGTAGTAATAGTAGCAGTAGTAGCAGTAGTATTAGTAATAATATTAGAAGTAGCAGAAGTAGTAGCGGCAGAAATAGAAGTACTACTAGTTGTAGCAAGAGTTGTAGCAGCAGCTGCTTAGTAGCTTTAGAGTAGTAGTTGTACGTGTAGTTGATGTAATAGTACTAGGAGAGTAGCGATAGTAATAGCGGTTGCAGTAGTTCTAGTACTAGTTGCAGTAGTAGTAGTAGTAATATTAGTTTTAGTAGTACAAGTAGGAGTAGTACTAGTAGCAGTAGTAATAGCAGTAGCAGTAGTAGTAATAGCAACAGTAGTAGTATTAATAGCGGTAGCAGTAGTAGTAGAAGTAGTAGTAGGAGTGTTAGGACTAGTAGTAGTAGTACAAGTAGTTGTAGTAGTAGTAAGAATAATATTAGTAGCAATAATAATAGTAGAAGTAGTAGTTGTAGGAGTATTTGGATTAGTAGTAGTGGTAGCAACCACAAGATCTGCAGTAGTAGCAGTAGCAGTAGTAGTTGTAGAAGCAGTAGCAGTAGCAGTAGGAGTTATAGTTGTAGTACTAGTACTAGTACTAGTACTAGTAGTTGAAGTAGTAGTAAAAGTAGTATTAGAAGTAATAGTTGTCTTAGTAGTAATAGTAGTAATAGCGATTACAGTAGTAGTTGTTGTACTAGTAGCAGAAGTAGTAGTAGCAGTAGTAGCAGTAGTAGTAGTAGTAGTAGTAGCAGCAGCAGCAGTAGTAGTAGTTGTACTAGTAGCAAAAGTAGTAGTTGAAGCAGTAGTAGAAGTAGTAGTAGTAGTTGCAGTTGTACTAGTAGCATAGGTAGTAGTTCAAGCAACAATAGTAGTAGTATTTGTAGTAGTAGTAGTAGTAGTTGCAGTGGTACTTATAGGAGCAGTAGTGGTAGTAGCCGTAGCAGTAGCTGTATAAGTAGTTGTAATAGTTGCAGTAGCAGAAGTAGTAGTAGCAATAGTAGTAAGTGTAATAGTAGTAGTAGTAGTAGGAGGAGGAGGAGGAGGAGTAGCAGTATTAGTAATATTAGTATTAGTAGTCGTAGTATTAATAATAGTAGTACTAGTAGTAGTTATTTTTGTAGTAGTAGTTATTATTGCAGTAGCAGCAGAGTAGTAGTAGTAGATGCAGAATTAGTAGTAAAATTCGTATTAGTAGTTGTAATAGTAGTAGTAGGAGGAGTAGGAGTAGTAGTGTTGGTAGTAGTGGTAGTAGCAGCAGCAGCAATAGTAGTCATAATAATATTAGTAATAGTAGTTGTACTAGTAGTAGTATGTGTTGAAGTAGCAATAGGAGTTGAAGTAGGAATAGTAGTAGCAGTAGAAGTAGTAGTGGGAGTAGTAGTAGGAGTAGGAGTACGAGTAGTAGTAGCAACAGTAGTATTAGTTGTAGTTGTAGTAGTAGCAGCAGTAGTAGTAGTGGCAATAGGAGTAGGAGTAGGAATTGTGGTAGTAGTAGTGGTGGTAGTAGTAGTAGTAGTAGCAGTAGCAGTAGTAGTAGTAATAGTAGTAGTAGTAGTAGTAGTAGTAGTAGTAGTAGTAGTAGTAGTAATAGTACTAGCAACTGCAGCAGAAGCAGTTGTAGTAGTAGTTGTATATAGTTGTAGTATTGGTACAAATAGTTGTTACAGTAATAGTAATAGTAATAGTTGTAGTAGCAAAAGTAATAGTGGCAGCAGTAGTAATAGTAGTATTAGTAGTAGTAGTAGTAGTAGTAGTAGTAGTAGCAACAGCAGTAGCAACAGTAGTAGTAATAGTAGTAGTAGTACTTGTAGTAGTATAAGTGATTGTAATAGGAGTAATAGTAGTTGTAGTAGTATTAGTAGTACTAATAGTAGGAGTAGTTGTTGTTGTTGTAGTAGTAGTAGTAATAGTAGTAGTTGTTGTTGTTATAGTAGTAGTAGTAGTAGTAGTAGTAGTAGTAGTAGTAGTAATAGTAGTAGCTCTAGGAGTTCGAGTAGGAGTAGTAGTAGCAGTAGGAGATGGAGTAGGATTAGTTGTGGTACTAGTAGCTAGTAGTAGTAGTAGCAGTTGTAGTAGTAGTAGTAGTAGCAGTAGTGGTAGTAATAGCTATTGTTGTAGTTGTAGTGGTTATAGTAGTTTTAGTTGCAAGAGTAGATGTAGGATTATGAGTAGGTTTAGTATTAGTAGTAGTAGTAGTAGTATTAGTAGTAGTAGTGCTAATAGTAGCAGTAGTGTAGTAGTAATGGTAGCTGTAGTAGTAGTAGCAGCAGTAGCAGTAGTAGTAGTAGCAATAATAGTTGGAGTTGGGAGTTGGGAGTAGGAGTAGGGGTACTTGCAGTAGTGGTACTAGAAGTAGTAGTAGTAGTAGTAGTTGTTGTTGTAGTAGTAGTAGTATTAGTATTAGTAGTTGTACTAGAAGTAGCAGTAGTAGTAGTAGTTGTTGTTGTTGTAGTAGTAGTAGCAGTAGTACAAGTCGGTGTCGGAGTAGTAGTAGTCAGAGGAGTTGGAGTAGGAGTTGTAGCAGTAGTACTAGGAGGAGCAGCAGCAGCAGTAGTAGTATTAGCAGTAGTTGTAGTTGTGGCATTAGTAGCAGCAATTGTAGTGCTAGCAGTATAGTAGTAGTAGCAATGGTTGTAGTAGTGGTGGCAGCAGCAGCAGTAGTAGTAGAAGTAGCAGTCGTAGCAGTAGTAGCAGTGATTGTAGTAGAACTAGTTGTAGTAGTAGCGTTAGTAGTAGTAGTAGCTATTGCAGTAGTAGTAGCTATTGCAGTAGTAGTAGAAGTTGTTGTAATAGTTGTAGTAGTAGCAGGAATAGGAGTAGTAGTAGAAGTAATAGTAGAAGTAGTTGTAGCCGTAGTAGTAGTAGTTGCGGCAGTTGTAGTTGTTGAAGGAGTAGTAGCAGTTGTAGTAGTAGTAGTAGTGGTAGTAGTTGGAGTAGTAGTGACAGTAGAAGCCCTAGTAGAAGTAGTATTAGTGGTTGTTGTTGTAGTAGTAGAAGTAGTTATTGTTGTACTTGTAGCGAAAGCACTAGTAGTAGTTGTAGCAGAAATAGTAGTAGTAGCAGTAGTAGGTCTAGTAGTAGCAATGGTAGTAGTCGTTGTAGTTGTAGTTGTAGCTGCAGCGGTACTAGTAGTAGCAGTGGAAGTAATAGCAGTAATAGTAGCAGCAGTAGTAGTAGCAGTAGCAATAGTCAGACTTAAAGTAGTAGAAGTAGTAGGAGTAGTAGTTGTAATAGCAATAGCAACAGCAGTAGCAGTAGTTGTTGTAGAAGCTGTGGTAGCAGTTGCAATAGAAGTTGTAGTTGTCGTAGTAGTTGTAGTTGTTGTAGTAGCAGTGGTAACAGTCGATGGTGTAGGAGCAGTAGTAGTAGTAACAGAAGTAGTAGCAGCAGTAGTAGTAGTTGTTGCAGTGGGAGCTGTCGCTATAGTAGTAGTGGTAGTAGCAGTTGCAGTGGTAGTAGTAGTTGTAGTAGTAGGCAAAGTAATAGTAAGAGTAGTAGTAACAGAAGTAGTAGCATTAGTACTATTAGCAGCAGCAGCAGTAGCTGTAGTAGTAGTAGTAAAAGTAGTACTAGTTGTAGTGCTAGTAGTAGCCGAAGTAGTAGTAGTAGCAGTAGCAGTAGTAATAGGAGTGTAGTAGTAGTACAAGTAGTAGGAGTTGCAATCATAGAAGGTATTGGAGTGTTAGGATTAGTAGGTAGTAGGTGTAGTAGAATTAGTAGGAGTAGTCATAGGAATAGGAGTTGGAGTTGGTGTAGTCGTAGTAGGAGTAGTAGTAGCCTAACCAGTAGGAGTAGTAGGAGTAGTAGTAGTAGTAGTATTAGTAGGAGTTGTAGTAGTAGTAGCAGTAGTAGTAGTAGGAGTAGCAGGAGTAGTAGTAGTAGTAGTCGTGGTAGTAGTAGTAGTAATAGCAGCAGCAGTAGCAGTAGGAGTAGTAGTAGTAGTAGTAGTTGTTGTAGTAGTAGTAGTAGTAGTAGTAGTATTAGTAGTAGTGGGTAGTAGTAGTAGTAGTAATTTACTAGTAGTGGTAGTAGCAGTGGTTGTAGTAGTAGTAGTAGTAGTAGTAGTAGTAATTGTGGTATTAGTAGTAATAGCAGTGGTAGTAGTAGCAGTAGTGTTCAGACATGGAGTAGGGGTAGTAGTAGGAGTTGTAGTAGTTGGAGAAGGGGTAGTAGTAGTAGTAGGAGTAGTTGTAGCAGTAGGGGTTGGAGGAGTAGTAGTAGTAGTAGTATTAGTAGTACTAGTTGGAGTAGAAGTTGCAGTAGGAGTTGGAGGAAGTGTAGTAGAAGTAGAAGATGTAGCAGTAGAACTAGTGTTGGAAGTAGTTGGAGTTGGTGTAGGAGTAAGACTAGAACTACAACTACTGCAATAACTACTACTGCCACTACTACTACTACAATTGCTACTACAACTACTAGTACCACTACTACTATTGCTATTATAACTACTACTACTACTTCTACTACAACTACTAGTACTGCTATTGTTACTATTGCGGCAACCACGACAACAACAACAACAACAACTACTACAACTACTACTGTCGCTACTACTACTTGTACTACTACAACACCTATTACTACTAATACCACTACTACTACTACTGCTATTACTCGTATTACTACTACTATTACGACAACTACTTCTACTACTTCTACTACTACTACTACAAATACTCCTACCACTACTACTATTATTACTACCATTACTTCTGCTACTAAAACTACTACCGCTACTACCACTACTACTACTAGCACTACTACTACTGCTGCTGCTGCTACTACTACTACTACAACAACTACAACTACCACTACTACCACTACAAGAACAACTACTACTACAACTGCTGCTACTACCACTACTACAACTACTACTAATGCTACTACTACTACTACTAGTACAACTACTACAATGACTACTACTACTACTACTACAATTACTACTAGTACAACTACTACTACGACTACTACTACTATAACAACTGCTGCTACTACTACTGAAGCCACTATTACTTCTATTTCTTCTACTACTACTACTACTGCCACAACTACTAATGCTAATACAACTGCTACTTCTACTGTGACTATTATTAGTACTAGTGCTACTACTTATGCTACTGTAACTACTGCTGCTACTATTGCTACTGCTACTACTGCTGGTACTACCACTACTATGATCGCTACAACTACAAGTCCTACTACTACCCCAACAATTGAAGATACTGCGACTACTACTGCTACAACTGTTATTATCGCTACTACTGGTAGTACGACTACTATAACTACTATTGCTATTGTTGCTACTACTGCTATGACTATTACTACTGCTACTAATGTTACTACTACTTCTACTATTTATGCTGCTACTATTTTTACTACTACTACTACTAGTACTACTACTACTACTGCTACTACTACTACCAATGCAACTGCTGCTACTACTACTCTGACTTCCCCAACAACTATGACTACTGCGACTACTACTACTACTAATACTACTATTTCTACGACTGCTACAACTATAACTATTGCTCCTACAAATGGCACTGCTACTGCTGCAACTACTATAATTACTGCTGCTGCTACCACCTCTACTATTATTACTGCTACGACAACTACTTGTACTAGTACTTCTGCTACATTACTACTACAACTACTGTTATTTTTAGTAATGATACTCCTGCAAGTACTACTACTACCGCTATTGCTCCTACAATAACAACTGTTACTCCTGCTACTACTACTCCTACTATTATGATTGTTGCTGCCCCTACATCCACTAATATCGCTCCAACTGCTACTACTACTGCTACTTGTACTCCCACTACTATTGCTACTACAACAGCTGCTACTCCTGCTCCTACTACTTTTACTACTACTACCGTTGTTGTTACTCCTACTACTACTACTACAGTTTATACTATTACTTCTACTACTATAGCTATTACTGCAACTACTACTCCTACTGCTACTACTACCGCTGCTACTACTACTGCTACTACTATTTCTACTACTACTACCGCTGTTGTTACTCCTACTACTAAAAATAATACTCCTACAATTACTACCAACACTACTACTATTTTTGCGGCAACTATTGTTCCTCTACTACTACTACAACTACTACTGCTACTACTACGACTTTTGCTACTACTTCTACTACTACTAAGGATGGTTTAACTGGTAGTGCTACTACTACTACTACTTCTGCTACTACTTCTACTGCAACTGCTCTACTACTGTGACTATTACGACTACTGCTACTTTTGCTACTACTGCTACTTCTACCACAACTGCAACTACTACTACTTCTACTTCAACTACTTCTACTGCTTCTACTACTTCTTCTCGAACTACGACTGCTACTGCTGCTACTACTACTTCAACTTCTGCTGATACTTCCACTTCAACTACCACTACTATTATCACAACTGCTACAACTACAACCACTACTACTGCAACTACTACCAATACTACTACTACTACTATTGCTGCTGCTGTTACTGCTACTACTACTACAATTACCACTAGTATTGCTAATACTACTACTAATGCTACTGCTACAACTACTATTGCTACTGCTGCTACAACTGCTACTACTACCACCACTACTACTACTATTGCTGCTATTACTGCTGCTTCTACTGCAGCTTCTACTACTACTTCTTCTCGTACTATAATTACCACTACTACTACTATTGCTGCTGCTGCTACTGCTACTCCAACTAATACTATTGCCGCTACTACTACAACTACTTCTAGTATTCCTACAACTACTACTACAACTACAACAACAACAACTACTACTACTTCTAGTTCTATTACAACTTCTACTACTACTGCTGCTGCTACGACTAGTGCTACGACTACTACTACTAGTATGGTTACTATTGCTACTATTGCTACCTCTTCTTCGACTACCACTACAACAACTATTGCTACAATAGCTACTGCTACTACTATTACTTCAACTACTACCGCTGCTACTGCTACTATTGCTACAACAACAACAACAACAACTACTATTGCTGCTACTACCGCTACTTCTACGGCTAATTTGACTGCCACTACAATCACTACTGCTAATACTACTACTGCTACTATTGCCACAATAACAACAACTACTACAAGTACTACAACCACTACTACTATGGATACTACTACTGCTACAACTTCTGCAACTGCAACTGCTGCTATTTTTACTACTACCACAACTACTACTACTGATACTACAACTGCTACTACGAATATTACTACTGGAACTTCTACTGCTTCTGCTATTGCTACTACATCTGCTACTACTATTACCACTACTCCAAAATCTACTACTACAATAACTGCTGCTCCTACTAATACTACTGTTGCTACAACTACCACTGCTACTACTACTACTATTACATCTTACACTACAACTATTACTGCCACTACTACTACTACAACTGGTACTACTGCTCTGACTACTACCATAGCAACTTCTACTACTGCAACCAATAATACTGCTGCTACTGTTACTACTAATACTACTATTACTACTACTACTAATAATAATAATACTACTGTTACTACTACTACTATAACTGCAACTACTACTAGTACTACTACAACTACTGCTACTATTATGACTATTGCTGCTACCACTGCTGCTACAACTATTACCATTACCACTACCACTATTGCTACTACTACTACTCCTCCTCCTCCTCCTCCTACCATTACTACTATTGTTGTTGCTACTGCTGCTACTACTATTGCTACTACTACTGGTACTTGTACTACTACTCCTACTATCACTGCTACTCATACTGCTGCTAATAGAACTACTACAATTAATTCTTCTGCTATTAATACTACTACTAATAATATTACCACTTCTGCTACTACTATTGCAACTATTACTACTGTTACTACAACTGCTACTGTAGCTACAACTTCTCCTACTACTACTACATATACTACTTATACTACTACTATGATACTACTACTGCTACAACTACTACTTCTACTACTACTACTATTACTACTACAACAACTAATGCTACCGCTACCACTACTTCTACAGCTGCTGCTACTACCGCTGCTGCGGTGGCTACGACACTACTACTACTA